>CM033461.1:13124134-13270531 GCA_019425755.1 Amaranthus cruentus
ACACACACACACAAACACACACACACACATATATGTCCCCCAAGCTACGTACATCGTCCCCCAAGCTACACTATGAAATGCACAGAAACTATCTAGTTAAGGATATAAAGGAATAAGCGGCTAATTATATCCCATATTTTGAATACTAATGATAAAACTCTAATAGACTTACCGGTTATTTTTCTTTAAAAAAAAGTTATTAGATATTTTGAAGGATGATTTTATTAATTATCTTGTTCAAATTCTCATTTTATTTTATGCTAAATTTTATGTGCCATACAACTTTCAAAATAAGGGATCATCAATGGTACCCCAGATTTTTGGCACTTTATCAAACTTACCCCTAAGTTTTTTTTATTATCAATGCGACCCTCGTATTACTGAGCATTTACAACCGTAATCTTTTTTTAACTTTTTCTGTCCAAAGTCGTTCAAAACCGTTAACTTTCTTTTATGTTTTGAGTTGAAAAATAAAATAAAAAGAAAAAAGTTAACGGTTTTGTACGATTTTGACGTAAAAAGTTTTAAAAGGTCACGGTTGTAAAACGTTTAATAGTACGAGGGTACCATAGATAATAAAAAAAAACTCAAGGGTACCATTAAGAAATTGCAAAAACTCAGAGAAACCATTGATAATTTCATCAAGTTTTATCACGACTGCAATCCTATTATAAATATTACCTACGTTTTATATGTCTTTCTCAAATAAAAATTACGAATTTAGTGTCAAACTTTGTCGATTTCTCATCGATTTATATGGAAAAACATATTCGTATGATGTCTTGAAAGATTCGTCTCACTATATATTTTTAAATATCAACTTTTTAGAATTTTTTAAATTCACAATTAAAATTATATTTGACTATTAAGTTTGTATTGAAATCTGCGCAAACGGAGGGAGTAATTTTCATTTCTGAATGCAAAAGATAAAAGAGTATAATTTACTCATTAATCAACCGAATATATGGTGGCAGAATATGGATCACACAATTAGCCTAATTATCCAGAATATTATCCTAATTGCTTTAGAGGTTTTAATCATGTAAACAGTAAACACAACTGTCAAAATGCTTTGTTAGGTGAGTTGTATGTTGTTTCTTTTGTGACTGCTAATGACCAAATTAACAGTTTCATATTTTTAATTGTCATTACTAACATTATTAGGATTTACACTATTATTTATACATTATTACATATTTAAACGCCTTTAATTTGTCGATCAAGGTGGGGACCTTTAAACATAAAGCTATTACCTATTATTATTTAGGGTTATGATAAGGGTTAGTACATAAAAACTAACAAATTTTATTTATTATTAATAATTTTAACTTTTCAAAAGAAATCTAATTTAGAAATCGAAAAATAATTAATATTTTATATAATTATTTTTACTTCTCAAGAAAGAATAAATACTATAGTAATAAAGTATAATTAAATTTTTATGTTTGCAAAGCAAACATTATATTAAGTTACATAAATAAAATACAAGATTCTATCTTATATACAGCCCTTAACGCTGTATATATCATTTTCCTATTATTTATAATACTCCCTCCGATCTTATTTGTTCTTCCACTTTGGATTTTTCACAAATATTAAGGTAGATAAAATATTTGGGTTAGTAGTGGGTATTATTTTTATAAAATAGTATTGTGAAGTAATGATTGTAATGGAAGTATGAGAAAAAAAATAATTAAATATTAATGTGAAGTAATGATTGTAAATGAAGTATGAGAGAGAAAATAATTAAATAGTAGTGTGAAGTAAGAAAAGTAGGGTTTATAGGGGTAAATGTGGGATGAAAACTTTCCAAAATTAGAAAGTATTCTAAAGTGGAAAAACTTTTGAAACTACCCGTTATAATAAGGTGGAAGAACTTAAAAGAACGGAGAGAGTAGCTATTACTAAAATAAAAAAAATCTACTCCAAGTTTAATGAGGCGTCGTCTTCTAAAAATATTTTCCCTCCAAAATTTTAAGATGGTTTTTGTCCATATATAATAATTTACTAAAATAAACTAGCTTTTCACTTATTGAAAATGAAAAAGTGCAAAGCTAACTTCATTTTTTATCTTCAAAAAAGTGGAAAAAGTAAACATAAAATTACTTTTTACATCACCTTTAATTATATTGTATTATTTTAAAAGTTTTGATCAACAATTAAACAATAATATTTTGTTAGATACTATTATGTTTATGTAGTTTTTTCTAAGAAAGTTTTTATAAAGTAATATGATATTTATAATATGATATTTAGTTTTTGTAGAAAAATATTAATTACTAATTTATAAAAAAACCATATACTTTTGTATTGTTAAGTACTTTCTCCGTTCCCTTATACTTGCTACATTTCACTTTTTACGCATTCCAATGCATTATTTTGTTTATCTATATTTTGAATTAATTATATAAATCTAAAAATTATAAAAAGGAAAGCATGCGATTAGACGATTCAAACAATATCACACTTGACTATATTTTTATTTACACATTAGTCACAATATATAAAATAAACTTGAACGATGAACAGTGCACATAATCAGAATGTAGCGACTATTTCAAAACGGAGGAAGTACTACCCAATTGTTATTTTAAAAAAAATATTAAAAAAATGATCATATGTAACATTATTAAATATATATAATAATTTGTTATGAAATATATGTTGACCATTTAATGTCTAATAATCCTAAGTTTACAATCATCAATTATTACAAAAGTAGTGGAACAATGTGTATTTATATACGTGGTCCAAAAGGGGTTCAAAGGAAAGAACAAAAGAACAATTAGAAAACCGAGTCAGCAATAAAAGTCGACTCGGCTTTCTTCACTCTAAGGCCTAAAGCCGACTCGGCTTTAGGTACTTCAAAAATCATTTTGTCCACCAGGAAAAGCCTAGTCGGCTTTCCTGGTTTTGGAGCAAAAGGCGACTCGACTTTTTCCTCTGATCTGATCGTTGAGTCTTTACCCATTCTTTAAGTTAATTGCATTGGATTCTTTCACATATATCATATCATTTCTGACGTTACAAAGGAATAATGGTGGAGAATAATGCTCATGAATGTCATTGTTTAATTGTATTGATTGGAGGCCATCAATATTGGTCATCATTATTTTGCGATGACTCTTTGTTATACTTGAAGTAGTATAAATAGAGGCTTGGGAATGAGTGAAAACTATACCTAATTTCTGAATTCTCATTCTTAGTCTTCTCATTCACTTGTGTTCTTATCAAGAAAGTAATTAACTTTTATTACGAACTTCCAAAACTTATAATTCATCAAACACTTGTTATTAAGTGACATACCCTTAGTACTAAGGGTGTATTGTATTGTCTGTATCTCGTAGTGAATTTCCAAGTCTAAACCCAAGTATCTTTGTGGGGGAAGTATCACTAAAAGAAAGTGATTACACGCCTACAACAAGTTGTATCATGTTTCAGGGTAACGGTTGTCGTTACAAAATAATCAAGTTAATCTTAGTGTATTTTGTAAGTTTTATTTTAGCTATCAACAAAGGGATAAATACAAATTCCCAATTGTAATTTGTATTTTGCATTATTAGTTTGTAATAATATATGACATAAATAAATTTTTAGAATCAACTACTAAATAAAAATTCCTGTGAAATGCCATATAACCATAATGTAAAAAAGTTTTTTCTTTAATTTTTCTACAAACAAATATGACAAATGAAATAAACAAATATGTCCATCAAACGAATACTATATAGTTACTCACTAAATTAAAACTTGATTAAGATAATCTCCTGTTGTAAATCGTGGCTTTAGTTTTATAAATCAAACATATAAAGTAAAGTTACATAAACTTAGTAGGTTATGAAAACATATGACAAATTCAAACATTTGCTTAACATACCCCAAATGTGAATTTCATCAACGGGAATCACTATATATCGAACATAGTAACAAGAAGATTTTGTATGAACTTGATATTAATTCTAGGCGAGATGCTATTTCCTAAAACTTCATTTCCTCTTTACTACGGTGCTTGGGAATGTGTACCGGAAATATGTTCCGCAATGCAAAGAATTACACTAAATTCCAAGCACATGGAATTTAGAATGATGTAAGAGAAACTTAAATGGAAGAAGGAACGGAAAATTACAAACGAGGATTGCAAGTTTTCGATGTAAAGTGCTAGAGAAGAAAAAAAATCAGAAATTGCATGTATTGAATAACCACACAAGGCTTCTATATTTATAGAATAGCTCACACCATTTCACGAAGCAACGTATTTCTTCACGAAACACAAGATTGATTCAGAAACTATTGTCGTCTTTTAATCAATCCATTCATCCCAACATATCTGGTTAAAATAATATAACCGTCAGTAGCTATATCATAACTAACAAAACGAATAAACAACGTCACAAAAAAATCCCGCAAAATTCACTGAACTCGCGAGCCGCGACCTAATACACCACAAAATAGTAACTTTTCTTCGTTGTCTCGCGAGCCGCGAGTTGTTTTGTGATCCGCGAATGTTATTTTTCCTTAAAAACATAAACTTTGCAACCTTGGGATATACTTAAATTAATTTAATTAAATTTAATTATTTAATCTAATTAAATGACTTTTCGATAACCATTATACACCTCTAAATTACAACATCTTCTATAATCATTTTGATCAAGTTTAATTTCTAGTGGAGATGCTAGAAATATTCTCTATGGGTTTAGAATATCTACCAAATTAATATATAAAAGAAAAATTATTGTGAATATTACAAATTTTGACCATTTATCTTATAATAATACTAATTATTTTTATTATCTATGAATAATTCCAACTGTGCTTTCCAATTTTTATATATTCAACAATTAGTTTACTTTCGTATTTTGTCAAATAATCTATTATTAAAAAGAGTTAGAATTAAAGAGCTTAATTTAAGAAGTCTCGTTAATCCAAGCCAATAGGGGAGACTGAAGCTCACTTAGTGTTGGTGCAGCATATGAAACTCCTCATCCTTACCAGAAAATGTAAATGTTTATAAGGAACGAAACGAAATACCAAGGTTGAGATTGATACTTGTTTTCCTTATCTTGAAGGCACTACAAAAAAAGTTGCACCTACCTACGCTTAAAAATCCAGTTAGACACGCTTATATGTGAGGCTGATGGATTTAGCCACGTTTAATTAAGCGTGGCCTCTGCTTGTGTTGGTAATTTTTTAGGCACGCTTAATAAGTTTGGCTAAAGTTACTAATAAGCGTGGCTGGCAGCACTTTTAGCCATGCTTATAAGTGTTGGAAACGTTCCTCACTTGATAAGTGTGGTTGCATGATTTCATAGACCATTTTTTTCTTTTTGTTTTCCCACATAAATAAACGTGGCTAATGAACATAACTAATATTTTAACTAATTATGGCAGTAAATTATTTTTAGTCATTATTATTATTATTATTATTATTATTATTATTTATTTTTTTTTTTATTATTATTATTATTATTATTATTATTATTATTATTATTATTATTATTATTATTATTATTATTTTATTTTGAGAATAAAATTTTGTATTACTCAATAAGTAAAAAAGGGATACAAAAGAAATCTCAAAAACGTTTAGGAATACAAGCGTAAAACCTATACATGTCTCAACTAGGTCAAGAGGACGTGCCTAATTGACCATACAAAAACAGTAAGGTACCACTTAGTACTACATGCTAATGGTTCTAATTACAGAGCAGTAGGCAAGAGAATAGCTCCACTCAAAAACCAGTTACGGGGCAACAACACTTAATTGGAGCTGTTGCGACACGGTTGAACAGGTTAGAACCCGCAATTAGTGCAGCAGGTTGCACGATTTCTGAACAGCCTAGAGAGACTTAGCACATTAGTGTTGAAAATCCAAACATTAGCTACATCAACCACCAGCAGTACCATCAGGGTCTGCAAACAGGTCAGACACCCACTCTCCTAGCAGAGAACAATCAATCAACAACATCTTAGGCAACAGCTTCACTATATGCAGTTGGGCCTTTAACTACACAGCTCCTCTACGGATTAGCAGCTGAAAAGAGCCAACGGCATCAGGAGGCACTGGGAACATCAAGTACAGACCAATCCAGCCCCTTACTGCACTGATTAGTGCATACAAAAACATTGGTTATTCAAATCAGCCATTTATTTCATTAGCGAGCAGCAGCTGCCAGCGCCACACTGTAGACCAAGGGTAGTTTGAGCACCAAACATCCTACCAGCATTACAATCAACAATGGACTCCACTACCACACACCCACTTACCAGCTAGCTTTATACTTATTTAAGTTTTTTGTGACATTTGGATCAAATGAGAATAGCATATTTCAGTACCAACCAGTCTACAAAATCCTACAAGTATCAGTTAGTACTATAACAATGTTTGCTTTCTAATTTTGGCTAACGTGTGGCATAGATGTCTGACTATGATGAGCAAAAGAATAAGCTGGTGCAACAAAAAATAAAATAGGTTGTGATCTTTCATTAGCTCTCTTCAATTTTTAGACTCAAGCAATACATCATTCATGGATTAAACTACATTATTATTCCAGCAAGAATATCAATCTTTGCAATCATACATAGTAAATTAGTCCACTCATAAAATTGCAAAAGGCATGTGAGTTAAAAATATAGTAGAGCATAATGCCTTACAAGTAAACTCAGTTCTATCACTTCCCTTATAATAGCTCATCATTAACCTTATCTTCTTAACTTTAAAAAACCAAACACATGCCAAGCCCATTTAAAGACATTTATTTTTAAAGCAAAACTAAAAATAAAGTAGTTCATCCAAAGCTCCAAATTAGCAATTGATAGTAAGAACACAAAAAAGATTCAGATTAAGAATCAACAAATACCCAAATGTTTAATTGAACAATTAAATCAATGAGTTTATATATAATAAACCACATACTTGAAAATTTCATAATTAAACTTGTTAATGAGATAGAACTTGAAATTGGAAGGAAAATCAGTGAGGGGAATCGAGTGGATTGAGCGACGTCGCAAATACGACTAGGATATGCCGGAAGAAGAAAAGGGTATACGGAGACGGGAATTGAAAATCAACAAAAATTAGAATGAAAATTAGAGAAGATTAGAGAAAATACCTGTTTCGGTTGGATTGTTCTTAGTCTCCTTCTTTGTTTTTGTGAAATCTAGATGGATGAAGCCAAAATTGATGATTTACAGTTTAGTCTTCAATTTATCCTCTTCGTTTTTATGTGAATACATTCAATGAAATGGGAAATTAGGGTTTGGGAAACGAAGGGGCGCAGTTTTATTTTTAAAAATTTCCTTCACCTTTTAGTTTTAGTGGGAAATATACCGGGTCAATTGATTTTAAAATTTTTTAATTGAACTTTAGCCACGCTTTGTGCCTGACTTAATTGCTTTATTTATATTTTTAAATTGAGCTTTTAGCCACGCTTATATGTGAGGCTATTTTTCATACGCTTAATAAGTGTGCCTAAATGCAACAAGTGTGCCTATTTGCAAAATAGTCAGCTACACTTAGTTAAGCGTGGCTAAATAAGTGTAGGTACATACCATTTTTTTTGTAGTGAGGGGTGGTCCACCTCAGCAATACAAAGAATTGAAAATTTTAAATAAATAAGTGTTTCTTTATAAAATTCTCAAACTGAATTTGGGAAAATTTTTGTTTCTTAAAATAATCGTTTTTTTCCCAAATTTGAGTTACAATATTTGTTTGTTTGTAGTAAAAGTGAACAAATAAATGATCAAAATAATTCAAACATCTTTAATTGTTGTTACTAATAATGAACAAGAGGGTCTTATTTTTTTATGAGCTCTTTTGTTCGTTGTTACTAACACTAAATAAACACGTGGTAATAAAGACGCAATAGGTTTTCATTTCGGCCCCTTACATTGAAAATACAAACTCATTAGGCGACAAAGGCATTAGGTAGCCTATTTTGTTACATAAGTTGTTTGGCGTCAAAATAGGCAACTTAAGTCTTTGTCGGCTATTATTTTGTCGCCTAGGCAAAGTTATGTCGCCTACTTTGACACCTACGTATATGACAAAAAAAAACACGTCGCTTGTTTTGTCACCTAATAATTTCAGAAGATATAAAAAAATTTGAATATTTTTTATTATTATATAATACTAATAGTATTATATTACTATTATTATTAAATAATAACAACAAAATATTCAATTTTTTTATAAATAATAATAAAAGACATATACACAAAATATGGACTAAAAATTAAATATACATTAATAAATAAAAAAAATTATACATTAATATTTATACAATAAAATTTATTATTTTCCCAACAATAATACAAACCTTTAATTAACCCCGAATAATACGAACTTTGCTTCAAATTTTATGCAGGCATGCTTCTTTTTACCTATAACCGGCTATTTTGAGGGGTGTATTAATTTTTATTTTTTTAATAGAAAACTAAGTACTCTTTTCATGTTTTGGCTTAATTTACTATCATTGAATAAACCCAGCAAGATAGCAACCCAAAATGCCTTCTTCTCTCTCCTTCATGCTCTACACCATTAACACTGTATCTTAAGCTTCGAAGTCAACTATTGAAGAACACAACTCAAACTCACTCAGGCTACATAATCACATACTATGGTTAGTTTATTTTTCCCAATTACATTATTTATCGTCCCTAATCTTTGTGTACTCGGAAAATTAGGGTTTAAAAATAGGCATTTTTTTTCCATTTGTTGATTTATTTGTTCAATTTCAATTTTCATTCAAAATTTTGATATAATTTCGGTTTTTTGCTTGTTTTTAGGCTAATCTTAGTGATTCAATTACATTGAAGTTTTGGTATGATGGACAATTACATCTTCAACATTAGATTATTTTACCTTTGAAAATGAAAAGGGGAAAAAATGAGAAGAACTTAGAAGTAAAAAAAAGGAAGAACAATGTAAGAAATTAAGAAAGAGGTAGAAGAATTTGTAACATGTAAAAAAAATGGAAGTTAGAAAAAAAAGAAGTAAACAGATCTGCATAAATGGAAGGGATGAAGTACAGTTTCAACAGGAAAATTTCACCTATTCTACCGGTCACAAACCGGTCAGGTATATCAGGAAGAAATTGTGAGCAAAGTTCGTATTATTCAAGGTTAATTGAAAGTTCGTATTATTGATGGGAAATTAGTGAAAGGTCGTATTATTCAGGGTAATTTTTCCAAAAATAAACTATACATTAATATTAATAATACAATAAAAATAATACAAATAAATATATACATTTGTACTAAAAATAAATGACAAAATACAAATATTAAAAATAACCACCACGACTGGAGCGATTACCACCTCCGCGGCTATAATGCGACCCCCAGGATCCACCTAGGCTACTACCCATATCACCACCCCTACCCTGGCGACTACCTACTCCCGAACCACGGAATGCATTACTGCTTTCCCCGTGTAATGCATTCTGTAAATATTGGCAAGTGTCTTCGAGAGATTGTAAACGCACTTGTATTTCTCTTATTTCGTCTCGAGTAGAGGTCCTCTCATCAAGTTGAGTTTGTATGAATATGTGAAATTCATTCATAGCTCGCTGTATCTCGTCGAGGTGCGCTCTCATTTCATCTTGAGTTTCGCGCTGCTCTCGGGGGTGAATTGGTTCTCAAAAAGGTTAGGGTAGTAGTATTCGTTGTCGGACCACAAACCATAATACCCGGGGAAAGAAGGTGGTTTTTATTATTATTTACCGCCATGATCGCCTCTATACAAATTTTAGAGGAATTGGGATGTTCACTTTTTCTTATTGCTTTCGCTTCTAATTTGCGGTAGTGCTCCTGTTACACAAATTGGAAAATATATTATATACAATTCAATAATAAACAACAAAATTAAACAACTCAAATGATAATAAACTTACTTCAATTTTTTTTCATATTCGGTGATGAGGACACATTGGCCATCCGCATTGCATACTCATTTGGTTCGTAACAACAACCTATAAGGAGTAGGCTCTACGTTGCCAGATTCCCCGGCCTTCAAAAAAACAAACAATAGTAGTTAACAAACAATTATTCATGTAAAAGTTAAAGAAATTATTGATGAACATTAACTTACCAAATGTTCGCGCAAGCGTGCCGTAGAATACTGGCCACCACGATATGTGAGCAAAGGTGGCGCACCAAAGTCCCCTTTGCGTCTGTTACTCTTGCCACGAGAGCTTTTTGCCTTAAACTCCGCGATTTCGGAGTAACTTTTCAAAGCGTTGCAGAAGTCCGGTTGGGTGAAGTCAAAGCGAAAGGGTTCCTGTTCCTCGATCTCAAGGCCCCGACTCTCCCTCTCGGCCCATTCCCTTTCTCGTTGAGACGAAAGCTCTTGCTCTTTCGTTCTAAGTTTGTTCACTGTATCTCGGTACCGAACAAAGCATCGAGCATACTATGCTTTGTAGACATCCTTGTCGATGTTAGGATGCCACTTGTAGCATTTCTAAATTTATAATAAAACACGAAAAAAGTTTAATTAGTATTATGTATTATGTTTAACGTAGTCTAAAAAGTCAAAATAATTAACATATACCTTAAATTCGTCCCAATAAAACTTTTTAACGGTCTCTAGAACCTTCTTCCAAGAAGTCCCACTAGGGTCCAAAGTCAGTCTAAACGTCCTTCCAATTTTGGAAGAGACGCCTCTTCTAGGGTTGTCTTCCGCTGAAGCATCAAGTCTAAAAAAACTACGATTAATATTCAACTTTGAACTTTTGACTAATTCATGTTCGTTAATAAAGTTCACTTATTGTTTTGCTAGCGGAAGCCATGGAATTAAAAGCCTTTTACCCCAGGAATATCCCATGAAGCTTGGGGTTAATAGGCTCTTAATAAACTTGTTCGTCAAAATTGTGCACTTCTCCTTCATCATCATTTCCGCCATCTTCATCAACCTCCTCAATAATAAATTGAGGCTGTTGGGAGGAATCACCGGGATCCATTGGGGTTGTTAGCGTTGGATTCGTATCATGATGGCGGGGAATATGGGCAGGCAACTGAGAAGATGCCCCAGGATAGCTCATTTGGGAGGGGTCATAACCATGCTGGTTGGAATATGGTTGAAAACTAGATTGGACCCCTCCCTGGAGTGAAGTATGTGGAGTATTTAGGGAAAGATTGGTGTGTTGGTTTAACAGGCTTTGGAAGGATTAGGGGTATGGTTTTTGAAAGGGTTGCTGGAAGGGTTGTTGGAAGGGTTGTGGTAGGGTTGTCACAAAGGACAAAGACCTAATTTCAGAATTAACATATATTTATGTTTACTAAAACTTAACCTGCATTCACACTTAACCTAAATTAACATCCATTCAAAGTATACAATAAGTAGGAATTAACATATATTCCCTCCAATTCGCATCTACTGTCGCATTTAGTTGGGCACAGATATTAAGAGTAGAATGGGGTCCACCAAACAGGTGGTAGTTGGAGTATTTTAATTAATTAAATTAATTACAAAAGGTGGTAGTTGGGATATTGTAAGTAGTAAAATTTGGGGTATTTTTCTCATTAGTTGTGTGAACATGGGGTATTTAAGTAAAAACATCATGATTAAAAATAGAAATAAGACATTTAAGGTGAACTTACCTAGTAAGAAAATGGGACAATAGTTGTGAATTGGAGCGAGTACTAACAATTGAAATAAGTAAAAAAAACAGAAAAAAAAATCTAAATTAGACATAAATCATCAAAAAAAAAAAAAAACAGAAATAAGCATGCATTCAAAGTATACATAAATCATTATAAGTAAAAAAACAGAAATAACCATGCATTCAAAGTATACATAAATAAGCATGCATTAATTAACCTAAATTAACATGCATTCAAAGTATACTAAATCATCATATTGTCCACATCAATGCCGCTCTCAAACAAAAGTTCTGCCCGTGTACACATCATAGATCAAGATGTCGTCTCTCCACAACATCTTAAGCTCCTTAATCAAAGGTTGCAGGTAAATATCGATGTTCTGCTTAGGATTATTAGGCCCCGACGCAATGACTGTCAAGAACATGTATGGTGTTTCATGCACATCCACGGAGGGAGATTGTACGGTGTAAAGATCACTGGCCACGATGAATACTGCCTTCGTGAGCATCCAAACGGATTAATTTCATCTGTACACAAACCAAGCCTAACATTTCTAATCTTGGCAGCAAACTCTAGATGTGTTGCGTTAAAATGTTACCAGGCCTCTGAGTTTGACAGGTTACACATTTCCCCCTCTTCGCTGTGGTGCTCAGCATGACATCTCATTTCATTGGCCGTCAATCGAGACGCATACAACCTTTGTAAGCGTAGACCTACCGAAAGATATATTTTTTTTCCCTTGGAATTCGTCTATTTCCAACATCGAATCTGACCCTCCTTGTTGTCAAGCACGTACGACAGCGTCTTGCATCAGCAGTACGACCCCAGTAGATCGTATATCCATTAATGCAACAATCAATCCTCTCTGATGGCAACCCAAGCCTCGCTATTTGCTTCTTTGTGTTATAAAAACTGGATGACATCGAGTTCGGTTGAGGTGAAGCCTCCCGCATCAAAGTGCATATATCGTCATACATCCTCTCGGAGCAATTATGTTCTGTCTTTAGATTCGTCATCCTCCCTATAATTGACATCTGAAAGTAATTTTCACAACCTTCATAAAGTGGATTGTTTGCAGCACTGAACAATTCAAAAAACTTTTTCGCCACTGGAATCGGCTCTTCGGGAATGTGTGTGTCTCGTGAAAGGCATGTTTACCACTTATATGCTTCAAGGCGAACGCCGAGTTACATTGTATTTTGAGAAAGAAAATTGTATCAAAGAATTGGAATGAGAACAAATGATGTCCATAGCGCGTTGGGACCACTAGTTGAGCTAATACCTCGTATTGCATCCAAGGATGAGGTAGGGACAGCTACTCCTGTGAATTACATGTTGTTCTTGTGCATGACGCCACGAGGTATTATCGATGCAGCATAATACGCTTCTTTCGCACCCCCAATTTGTAAGTATTCTTCAACATTTCGTGATTTGATCTACCTTTACATTATTAAGGATTATTTTCATTTATTTATGATTGCATGCACAAGTCATGTCATCCGTCATTCGCATCATCATGAGTAGTCATTCAGGGACATTGCACAGGAAATAGTCTTAGAGTCGCAGTTCCAACACTTCATTTCCAAGTTTGAGGAGTTGGCTAGGATCTAGTATTAGGGAATACATGTGTGTTACAGATTTTATCGTATTATAAACAATGTTTTAAATATGTACACTACAAATTATAAGATTATTTATTCAAATTCTATATCAGTAAACAATTTCAATTAAAAAACACTACAAAAAAATGACAATTTACCGACTAAAAAACCACCGACTAACCCCAACAGTCGGAAATTTCCGACTGTATTTCCGACTGATAGTCGTTAGTCGGAATTTCCGACTAAATTGCTTCTAAATTTAATTTTTCGTTTTCTAAATTCCGATCAAATTTTAGTCGGAAAATTTACCGACCACTTTCCGACTAAAATTCGGTCGGAATTTAGTCGGTAACATTGATTATCAATTTTGGTCGTTTTAACTATCTGCATCACACATATAATTTTGTGTATAAATGTATTCAATTAAAGATTTTGTGCAATTAATTTTGTTGGTACAGTAGCTAGTTTGTAGTAAGAGATGCAATGTTCTTTGATTTTATATTCTACCTAAACAAATAAAATATTAATAATAATAATAATAATAATAATAATAATAATAATAATAATAATAATAATAATAACGGGTCGGTAAGAACTGCAAGCATGCCAACGGGTCGGTGACTCTTTCCCCTAACGCAGATGATGATGCGATCCATGGAATTTCCCGTCCGGTGGCCCCTGTTTGTGCTTCTAGGGCAGTTGAGGAAGCTCCTCCCCTGGGTTCCATTCCTGATAGTCTGGGCTCTAGTTTTGATGTTGATCTCCTTGACCACGTTTTTTTGAAACCTTTTAGGACGGTTAAAAACATCCCTCCTAAGTTGCGTCTTAACTTTTTCAGGGTGTTCCTTCATGCTCTTGATTTAGTCTTGGCTTGTCCGAGTGATGTCTTTGCTTGGGTGCAACTTCTTATCTTGCCTTGTTGTGTTCTAGGTACCTTTGTGCCTAGAACCAGATCTGAACGAAGGTCGGGTTCGAGGGAGCGTCACCAGTTTGATTTTATCTCTAGTGCCATTTCTAGATGGAAAGATCCTAGTGACAGACTTGGTTTGGTTTTGGATCGTTTAGCTGAGGTGTCCCTTGTTCCTTCTAAGAAGGCTTGTAACCTTGAAGATTCTAATTTGTACCAATGCAAACGTAAACTCGGGGATGGACATTTCTCTGCCGCCATCAAGGTGTTATCTTCTTCTGGTGTGGCACCCTTCTCCGCGGACACCCTTCAGGTTCTTGAATCCATGCACCCCTTTGCGCCTCCACCGACTCAACCTCATACCCCTCATTATGAGGAAGCTCTTTCTGTTACCAAAGATCAGGTGTTGAGTAGGATATATAGTTTCCCTAGGGGAACATCATGCGGTAGGGATGGGCTTAGAGCTCAACATCTTGTGGACATGCTGGGAGGTGTTGCATCCGCTATTGTTGACGCCTTGCTTTGCTCTATTTCTAAGTTAGTCAACTTGTTTCTTGCTGGTATGTGACCTGGTGTGCTTGGGGGTTACATAGCTAGCGCTCCTCTTACTCCTCTAGTTAAGCCTGGGGGTGGTATCCTTCTTATTGCAATTGGCATAGTATGGCGTAGGCTTGTATCTAAGGTGGCCGCCTCCGCCGTAGGACAAACCATGAATGCGTATTTTGAAGATTTTCAGTTTAGAGTTGGCACACAAGGGGGCTGCAAGGCTATTCTTCATTCTGTTAACAGGCTTGTTGAATGCAAGGGGGATGTCGTTGGTTTCTCTATGCTTCTGGTAGATTTTCAAAATGCTTTTAATCTTGTTGATAGGAGTGTCATGTTGGCTGAAACTAGGATCCAATGCCCCTCTCTTGCTGCTTGGGTGGAGTTCTGCTACTCTCAACCTGCCCGCTTATATTATGGTGGCTTTGTTCTTTGGTCCTGCCAAGGTGTTCAATAAGGGGACCCCTTAGGACCTTTGCTTTTTGCACTCATCTTGCACCCGTTTATCCTGAAAATTCATCAGTCATGTAAGCTAAACCTCCAGGCTTGGTACCTTGACGATGGTACGATTGTTGGGGACACCCTCATGGTCGCCAAGGTTTTAAACATTCTTAAGGAGTATGGGCCATCCCGTGGCTTGTTCCTCAATTTGGAGAAGACTGAACTTTTCTGGCCTCAGGAGGACCCTAGAAGTAAAGAGCCAGGAGTCTTTCCACCAAATATATCCCGACCTTGTGCGGGGGTGAAACTCCTTGGTGGACCGGTGAGTATTGATCAAAGTTTCTGTCGTGATTTTTCCTTAAAGAGGGCCTCTAAAGCCATTGCGCTCATGACGGCTATTAGAGATCTTCATGATCCACAATGTGAGCTTCTTCTTCTTCGCAATTGTGCCGAGGTTGGGCGGTTATTCTATGCTTTAAGAACTTGTCCTCAGGGTTCTTTTGGGGACGCACAGGTTCAATTTGATCTTGCTCTGCGCTCCTCTCTAGAGAAGATAGTCACAGGCTTCTGGTCCGGGTTTCGGGGATTGGCAATGGAGGTTAGCTACCCTCCCTATGAAGATGGGTGGCCTTGGCCTTTACACGGCTGGTGATGTTATCAACTATGCTTTCCTTGCATCTCGTCTCCAAACCAGCTCGCTCCAAGCTTAGATCTTGGCTAATAGTGATATTACTTCCTTGGGTCCCACCCTTGAACATACTCTTGATCTTTTTCGTGCTCAATGTGGCTCTGATGCTTTTTCTCTCAACGATGAACTCGTTGCCCCCCCTATGATGAAAAAGCTGGCAGGGGCTTACTTTAGTGTTGTTGAGAAAAGTCTTGCGTCTAGTTACACGCTCACCCCAAGACAAGTTGCCATTCTTAGTTCCACTCGGGAACCGCATGCCCAAGATTTTCTCCTTACAATCCCTATTGATGGCTTAGGACAAAGGATGAATCATCGCCAATATCGTTCTGTTTTATGCTATCGGCTCACCATCCCCCTGTTTGCGAAAGGAAGTCTATGCCCGAGCTGTAACACTCCTCGGATGGATAAATGGGGGGACCATGCTGTTCATTGCTCCAGCGAGATTGGGGCTAAGTTTCGCCACAATTTGGTTCGGGACATGCTTGTGGATATTTGTTGCAAAGCGGGGATCTCAGTCCGTAAGGAAGCACCGATGGGTTTTTATTCGGAGACAGGAAAAGATCTTAGGCCGGCAGATATCCTATTGTTTAATTGGCTTCACGACAAAGATGCTTGTGTAGATGTAACCGGAGGGTCGACCTTTGCTGGCACAGGAGCTTCCTCGTGGGCCCCTGGTGTCTGCTTAGCCAACGCTGAAGAAAGAAAGAGGAAGAAATACACTGTTATGTGCGAGGAAAATGGATACAAATTCATCCTTTTTGCTTTTTCCACTTTTAGGGGGTTAGGAGAAGATGCGCTTAATATGTAATCTAGGATTGCATCATTTTCCTTGAGTAACTCTATTAATTCCAACTCTAGGGCATACATTTACCAGAGATTAGCTTTTTGTATTCAGAAAGGTGTGGGTGCTCAGCTTGTTGCTCGACTCCCCACCAATTTCTTGTAAAGTCTCTTACTATGAAATGAAATACCCTTTCATAATAAAAAATAATAATAATAATAAAAATAAAAATAATAATAATAATAATAATAATAATAATAATAATAATAATAATAATAATAATAATAATAATAATAATAATAATAATAATAATAAAGTACTAATAATGCACTAATACGACTAATAATAACTAATACGACTAAATAACTAATAAAGTACTAATAATTTATTAATACGAGTATTAATATACTTGTACGACTAATAACGCACTAATACGAGTAGTAATAAACTAATACAACTAATAACGCATTAATACGATTAGTAATATATTATACAACTAATAATGCACTAATACGAGTAGTCATATACTTAAACAACTAATAACGCACTAATACGAGTAATAATATATTATACCAACTAATAATATACTAATACAGCTAAATAACTAATAAAGTACTAATAATCCATTAATACGAGTAGTAATATACTAATACATTGAGACAACTAATATGGCTAATATTATGCTAATACGTTGAGACAACTAATACGACTAATATTATGCTAATACGTTGAGACAACTAATAAGTAGTAATACAACAAATAATAATACTAATACTCTCAAGAGTAGTAGTATGCTAATAATAACTAATACGACTAAATAACTAATAAAGTACTAATAATCCACTAATACGGCTAATATTGGCAAATACAACTAATAAAGTACTGATAATGCACTTATACAACTAATAATATATTAATAATATACAAATACAACTAATACGAGTAATAATATACTAATACAACTAATACGATTAATAATATACGAAGAATGCACTAATGCGAGTAATATTATACTAATCAACTAATAATATAATAATAATAATAATAATAATAATAATAATAATAATAATAATAATAATAAATGGAATGAGTGTTTTTATGTTATAAATTCAATAACATAGCTTATAATATCCCTAATCAACACTTGGTCTATTGGTTGGAGCATGAACCTCATATCCATGAGGTCATGGGTTCAAACGTTCCCAATGGCATTGAAGTGTACAGGCTGTTTGTGTGAGGTGTCCACGCGGGCGCCACGTGGGTGTGACTGAAATAGTACTTACCGACCAATTTCCGACTAAAGGGTAGTCGAAAATTTCCGACTAGACTTGTTAGTCGGAAAATTCCGACTGTTTTCCTACTAAAACGATTTACCGACCAATCTAAGCCGACTAACCCAAAATAGTCGGAATTTAGTCGGTATAGCTCTATACCGACTAAATTCCGACTGTTTTGGATTGTCAGAAAATTGCAAATTTTTTTAGTGAGATTGAATTAAACTTAAAACCTTGAAAAAGATTATATAATTTACAATTAATTATAATTAAATAGAGTACTAGTATTTTTGTCACTATGAAAAAGTTTTACATAAATCAAATATGTGAGAGCTTTTGTGTTATACGATGCTTTCTCACAATAGAGAATTTAACATTAATCATTAGGTAGTGAGTGTCAAGGAACTAATTTAACCAAAAGTTTAAGCTGATAATTAGTCTCAGAATATGTTACATACTCTAACACACCGGCTCACAAGGAGAGCTAGAAGTGTGGATACAGCATGAGCCCCCTTTATACATGAAGCTGATATTCCACTTTAGGTGAGAGACGGTTGAGATTTGAACTCGTGATCTCTTATTACGTTGACTTTTGATATTATGTCAAATTAACCAATTCAACTAAAAACTTAGGGGTTGTTTGGTACATGGCTTTTGCCCTAGCTTTTTGGTTAGCTTTTGGCTTTTGGCTTTTGGCTTGTTGGTTGGTCAAACAGCCAAAAAAAATATTTGGTAAATGGCTTTTAAAGCAGCTGAAAAGCTTGCTAAAGCCAAAATGAAAAAGCTGCTACAGCTAGCTTTTTGGGTTGGCGTTTGGCTTGTTGGCCCACTTTTTCTCTAATAAACAGCCAATAGCCAATATTCAAATTTACCAAACATCTCCACAAATAGTTAGCTTTTTAAGCTAACTTAAAATCCAACAAAAACAGCCAATATTTCCAGCTGGTCAAACAAGCCAATTAAAAATATCGACCACCAACAGCCAATAGTAAATTGCCAAACAACCCCTTAAATCGATACTAGTCGGTAAGTAACCTATATGAACAGCCGCTTCTAAAATGACTTGCTAGATGGTACACCATCTAGCCAAAAACTTCTTTATTCATCATCCAATTGGAAACAAACAACAATACACAGAGGGCACATCCCATATTTACTATACTGCAGACTTTAAAGCAGTAAAACTGTGATGAATTGAGGAGTATGAACTATGGAGCACTCTCCTAGATAGAGTAATAAGATATATAGATCGACAATTATTGTGTTGTCTCAGTCTACGCTTCAAAATTTCAAGCTATACTAATTACAAATAAGTTTTTTTATTATATATTTTAGTCAAATTAATGGTACATTTTAACGGAGAATCTTATACTTCCTACTCCATTATGCAATACTCACTACATTTTGATTATGGACACTATTCATCGTCCAAGCTTATTTTATACATTGCGACTAATGTGTAAATAATAATATAGTCAAGTGGGATCTTGTTTAAATCGTCTAATCGCATACTTTCATAATATGAACTTTTATAATTTTTAAATTTGTATAACTCAAGATATAAATAAATAAAATAACACATTGGAATGCGTAAAAAAGTGAAATGTAACAAGTATAATGGAATGGAGCAAGTATATACTATCTATAGTTGGAATTAACTATCAGACTATAACTATTCATCTATTAATATTAGATAAAAATATATAGTTAAGTGAAATTTCGTTTAGAAATTGAAAACCCTTAATAAAGGCCACAAGGAAAAAAACTCTAGTCTCATTATGGAAAGCATTTATTACTATGACTAACATTTTGATTTTTATTGCTATTTATTCATCACTCTTAGTATGTAAGTTATACAGAAAATGTGTTTTTTTTAATGTTGTTAGTTTACATATTACTCCCTCTGTTCCTTTAAAATGTTCTCATTTGTCATTTGAGTTGTTTCATTTGTTATTCTTATTAGCTATCTGTCTATGTATTTTACAAATTTTCAATATAATTAATTTTGTTTATCCTCATTTAAATGTTTTAATAATACTTATGATACTTATTTTTAACTTCAGTTTAACATTTTAAAAAGTTAATTTTCCCACATATTTTCCACTAATTTTAATAATAAAAAAATTAATTGTAGTGATCTCATATTGTTTTCATTAACTTTATTTTAATATTTTTAATATTTATAGTTTACATTTTTTTCTCTATAAAATTTATGATTTCATATAATAATATATTTATTATCTAAAAATTTATATTTCTAATTCTCATATATATTCATTATGGAAACAAATTTAAACAAGTGACGGAGTATAACAGTAAATTTTTAAGGGTTGAAAACCCCTCTCATCTCTTTCACTTACTGTGAAAATCGTTCCATGCCCGTAAATAAGTAATGTACAAGAATCGATAGAGATATTATGGTTTAATCGGGTAAATGTGATGGAGATCCTAGTCTGTCACTCGAAGTCATGAAGTTCTTAAGCAGCTGCAATGAATCACTTACTTTTTGTATCTTCCATCCATTTTGGGCTTGTTTAACAAATCGTTGTTTGCTAAATATGTTGGTTGATCGCTCATTTGACAAGTTGAACGTATTACCTGATAAGTCAGCTATTAAGAAGAGAAAGCACATTTAAAGTCAAAAGTCAAAAGTCAAAAGTCAAAAGTCAATAGAAAAACTAAAATGATAATGAAGTTTTGGTTTTTGGTTAATAGGTAGCTTTTGAACTATAAAGCCCTTAATAAGTCAAAATCCAAAATTCAATAATCATAAAATTGAACTATTTTGAGTTAAAAGAAAATTTTATGTTCGAAATAAGAAATATATAAAGCCTTTAAGATATGTATATACATAAAAATTGCAAATATAATTTCTCTTGAAAAAATTACTTATATATTCATATGGTCTAATCAGGTCTAAATTTAATTTTTCTAGGCTTAGATTGAATCGGACCGAAAACCCAAAATTAAGAATTAGTAAGATTCAAAGCTCAGATCTGATGCAATCGGTGTGGTTCAGTTTAGATTCAGTCTCATTTTGCATACCTTTGTATTATACTCATAGGACACATGAAGTACTTCCTCCGTTCCATAATACTCGCTACATTTTTCATTTTCGGAAATTTCATATTAGTTGCTATATTTATTTTTTTAGTAAAAAACCAATCATTTAAAGTTATACCTATTCCTATTTTTATCCTACTCTATATCTAATTAATCCTATTTTTCTTTTTTATTTTTCAATAAATAATATTAAAAAATTCTAAAAAAATAACTTTCCACCTACTGCTCATCATTGCACAATAATTTCTTAATCTTTGTGCCCATGCAATGATAGCAACTAAATCAGAACAAAGAAAGTACTAAATATTTGTATTTTCCGTCATTAGTTAGAAAAACAAATGGAGTTTAGAGTTGGAGTAGGGAGTAGGAGTATAATTGAAGGGCATGCAACATTGACAATGTGACTGACATGAAATGAGACGAAATAACGAAGTGCAGATCAATAATAATCAATAAAATATACTTTCTCTGTCTCATATAGTTTGAAACAAAGAGAAAATTAGTGTTTTTAAAAAAAGTAGATAATAGTAATAAATGAAAATAGAGAATAAATTGTGTGGTTGAAATTAAAAGAGAGTTAAAATATATGGATGAGATTAAAAGGAAATAGTGAGTCATAATCCAAAAATAGAAATTTGGCAAATTAAGTGGAACGGACTAAAATAGAAAATACTGCAAATTAAATGAGACGAAGGAAGTAGAAAGAAAATAAAAAATTAAAAAATTAAAAAAAAACAGTGTGGGACAGAAATTACTACAATGCAAGTCGGTCTGGTCTGGTATAGGACTTAGGAGTAGTAAATGGGGATGATGGGGTCATTGAAATTGCAATACTAACACTAATACTGCAACACTGTTAAGTGATGCAAGGTAGCTTTTGTCCTTGCCCCTTTTAAGTCTTCTGAAACATCTTTCAGAATTACCCCGCGAAAACAGCGCGGGAGCTGTTTCCCAATGCACCTTCTCTCCACTGCTTTTTACCCCACCTTCTTTCCCCACTTTGTTTTCTTCTTTTTTTTAACTTTATTTTATTCCTAATAATATTATATTGTCATATCAACCCTTTGTTTGGTAGTCGATATTATATGTTGAAACAGTTGGTTTCTTGAGAGACCGTCTTTATAAAGACGTCTCTCAAATCCAGCCCAATATAGTTTAATTCTTATTTTTATTTTATATTTTTTTTATGGATTGATCTAATTAGAGATGATCTCTCAAAGATACTGTCTTTCATAAGAATTTGTGATATTGAAAGTGATAATGAAAAATTTATTTAATTTTAGTTGGAAATTAGGATGTCTCATCAAAAGTTTAATAGTTATATTTATTCTCCTTTAATAATACTTCCTCCTATTCAGACTAAATGTCTCATTTAGTTTTTTCACACTTGTCGAGGTAACATTTTAACCTTTAATATCTCAAATTATTCTTAATTAAAAATTATCAAAATTTGATATTAATAATCCTTGTATTGAGAGGAATCAAACAAGATTTCACATGACTATGTTTTAACTTATAGATTAAGAGTAAAATACAAATTAAAAGTGATGAGTGAATAGTGCCAAAAAACTAAATGAGACATTTTGGCTGAATAGGATGTAATATCAATTTTTTTACAAATTTTATTCTAATGCATTATATTTTGAATATGATATTAGGCTGTAATGAAAAATTTTAAACAATAGTGCAATTTTTTATCATCAAAGTTTAATTGACATAGTATATATTATAAAAATTTAAACTATGAATTATTCTTACTATCAACATTTAGTATCGTTAAACAAAGTGTACTCCATTTGTCAATTACATCACTCAACTCAATTTATATAGGCATTTCTGGAGTTAAATGATGCATTTTCAATGGACAGAGAGAGTATGTTTTAGTTCAAAGGTGTCAATTTTAACATTCAAATTAGCGTGTTAAACATAAAAAAAAACTAAAATTAAGTTTTAGACGTACAAAAGTAAATATTTTAATTAATTTAGTTGTTAGAATAATTTAAAATTGTCTAAAGATCAGTATATATCTAGGTGTTTGATTAGATTTTAGATTTGATAGATAAGGGTTAAAGTTATTCGGATAACAACTCTAAACCAAATTAATCCAAACCCAATAAAAAATATGGTTTGGACTTTTTATAAATTAATATCGTTTTCGATTGAAATTTTCAAACTACAATATATTGGTTTGGATTATGTTTGAGCATGTTAAAAATCGAAAACAAAATTATAAACCAAATTAAAATAAAAACTCATTTTTTACATTAAGTTAAACAACTTGTTGAGAAAATCTTGTGCAACTTGACGCGCAAATAAATGATTTTAATTGGCGATACTAAATAAACGACAAAAGCGTCCTTATAACAGTAATAAACCTTATTTTAGTAATTTATAATATAATTTTTTCATTCCATTTAATTTGCTGATATGATTTTAAATATTTTTTTACAATTTTGGTAAGTTAATTTGATTTGTAGTTTACATTTGTTTTTAATTGGAAATTTAGTTAGAATTGGACTGAAAAAGTCTAAACCGAATTAATTTGATATGGTTCGATTTGGATTGGAGCCCAATATACTTTAGATTAGATTGAAAGATAAAAAACCGAAATAAATTTGGTATAATTCGGTTTTATGAAAAAACAAATCCGCAAATCGAACATTCACCCCTATTGATGTAAATAGGTCTAGTATTTTAGCCAGGGGTAGTGTCACTAAGTATTATGATTTGGTTTTGCAAATTTTAGATAAGAAATTTAAATGTCAGAATAAAATTATACGAAAAATCATTTATATTTGAAAATTTTTAGTATTATTTATATTTTTTAGTATTAATTATTACTCTAATTGTCTCTCTTAATTTACATCTCCATTTTCTATTTGAGATGTTTCACTCATTTTCTTATTTGAAACTAATTGTAGTATTTTTTTTATTTCAACTATATACTTCAACTTCAACTCTTAAATAAAAGTATAATTATCATATTTGTAACTAGCTTGAATCCCGTGCCAAGCACGGATAATCAAAAAATATTTAAATGATCTCTTAAATATAAATAAAATTATTTTAAATTATTTTAATTCTTTCAAATTTTAAAACTCTAAAATTAAAGTTTGGGCTTGAATTATTTTAAATAAACTTGTAGAATGATCAATAACATAAATTTTGAGTTGTTGCCCAATTTTTTATTGCTATTTTTATAGAATGATATAAACCAATATATGTATATAACATAAATAAAGAATAAAGAAGATATAAAAAAGAATTTGACCATACATTGTCTAATTTTTATTGCCTTTTTTATAGAATGATATTTTGAACATACGTATATTGATTTCATATTGTCCAATTTTTTATTGCCATTTGACATGTTAATTGATTTAAATAATAGGGCATTTAAGTTTAATTATTCTACTTACCTAATTTAGCTAAATGAAAAAATTTTGGAGGGAAAACAATGAACATGAAAGCGACACGTGTCATACTGAAGAATGCATTTAGTATATAGTATAGATGATGGGAATTCAAAACGGAGTACTTCCTCCATTCTTATTTACTTGCATCATTTGCTTTTTTATACTCCCTAATATACGAATTCAATCATTCATATTTATACATATCGAAAAATTATGAGAACTCAAAATTAACAAACCATTAATCGAGACAATTCAAAAAGATCTTATTTGACTATGTTTTAACTTATAGATTACCGACAATATAAAAGTCAAATTTACTTAGGTAGTGTTTGGCAACATGAAATTTATTTGAAAATAGGGAATTTAATTTTGATATTCAAATTCAAGAATTGTAAATAACACCATATACTTGGAATGTGCAAATTTAGATATTTGATCAAGGTTTACATTGTTATTGCAAGTCTATGAAATTGACCCAATCCCACATTTCAAATTCAAGATTTGTCAAACATAGTATTTGACTCAATTCAAGATTTGAGAATGAATTCCAAGTTGCCAAACATACCATTAATGAATAGTCCCAAATTCAATTGTGTTGCAAGTAAAAAACCGAAGGAAGTACTTCCTCTGGTTTTTAATAGTTGCTACATTTCTGTTTTGTACGTTATCCAATGCACGGTTTTAATCTTTACTATCTCTAATTTCATATAATAAAAAATTCTAAAAAGTTAATATTAAGAAAATACACATTAAGACGAATCAAACAAGATCTCACTTAACCATGTTTTAAATTATACATAGAGAACTATATATCAAATAAGATCAATTGATGAACAGTAGTTGTTACAGGAACTGTAGCAACTAATAAAATCCGAAGGAAGTACTACCTCTGTTCCTTTTTAGTTGCACCATAGAGGTTTGACAGATTTTTTATGGGTTGTCAAATCAGTATGGTAAAAGTAGGGATAATGTATGATTGATGGTGATATGTGGGGTAGAAATAAAAAAAATATTATAAGTAGATAGTGGTTGTGACTTGTGGGTATATTAAATAATTAATGGGATGATGTATGATTGATGGTGATATGTGGGGTAGGAATAAAGTGAGATAAAATAAGTAGATTAATTTTGCCAAAAATAGTAATGTTGCAAGTAATATGAAACTTCAAAAAATGATAAGTGTTGCGAGTAAAATGGAACGGAGAAAATATTTGTCTATAGGTTATTCTGTATTTAAAAATAAAATAATAAACATAATGATAAAATTTATTGTGTATTTTTATATGGGTTTTATCTTTCGTGTGTCAGAAATTCACAACCTTTGGCATCCAGAAAATCAAAATTCCTTTTAGAAAGAAAAGGATTTGTGTCCCTACTCCCTATCATTTCATATGTTAACTCCTTTGATGTTGACATCCATCCCTCAAAAATCTGTCAATGTTTAATACTCCTATAAACAACAATAATTGAGTGAACTCAGCATTATTTTTCAACTATTTTTTAATCAACAAATCTATATTCTATTTAATATTTCAATTAATACAAGTATTTAATCAAGTCTAGAGTCTAGATTGATTATTTCATTGTGGATTTATAAAGTTGTTATAGTTTTTTCATTTCATCAACATCATCCTGTTCATAAAAAACTATGGGCAAGGTCTGAAGAGGGAAGGATGACGGAACCAAAAGGAGTCTCCCGGCTCGAGAAACATAAAAAGAGGTTCCTACGTCGAGGGAGATACATTTTTTTCAATTATATCAGGATAAAGTAAAAAATTATTTTAATTATGTCGATAAAAGAGTTTTTTAAAACTTTTTTTTTCCAGGTAGCTTGGACTTTATTGGAGTTTTTTTCTATTTTACCTATTTGAAATTTTTATTTATATTTTAAATATATTTTTATTTCCATTAAATTTACGCAATTTAATCTAATTATAAAATAATTATTTTGAAAATAAATAATGAAAAAATAAATAATGAACATCATATTCAATTAGAGTAAATAGTGGAGTAATATAATGTAATTATAACATAAATAATGAACAACAATTTTCAATTAGGAGTAAATAATGGAGTATTTATGAAGTATGACATCACAAAAAAGCTTTATATTAAATTAATAATACATCATTTTCTAATTTTGGATGGAATCGGCACACCGGTTTTTATACTACTAATGTGTGAATTGATTTCCAAACTAAACAACTTTAGAAGAGCTTTATTAAATAGGTAGATGAGATGTTGGACATTACATTTATGATAAATATTGAAAATATAATTCCCAAAAAACAATTTTGCTCCTCAGCTTGATTTTATGTCCAACTATTTCCATTTTAATAACGACCATCAACTTTCTTGTGATATGACCATATATACTCCTATTGATATGAAATCTATAACTAGAGTTAGGGTACTTTTAAAATATTTATTTTAGTCATGAATAATAAATTAATATTCTGATTATAAGAATATTTTTTATCTTTTACATGTTTAACAAGAATTTAATTTACATTATTTATAAAAAGATTAATTTTACTTTAATTATTTAAATTAGCTGAGAGATGATTGTTAATAAATTAGTGTAATTTAATTTAATTTTATTTCATAATTCATTTTCTAGGGTTTTTAAAAATGTTTTATTAAATTAAGTATCTCTGCATTAATAAGTAATTCAATCTCTTATATTATGTAGATGTATTTTAATACTCCTATATATTCATACATTGGTTGTGGTTCTAGATTGATTAGTACTAAGGTTAATTAGTACAAGGGAGATTACGAGAGAAACTTGCCTTTTCTATTTAACCCTTTTTAAAGTAAGACCACTCCGTGACTTAGTCTGCACAAACAAGCGTTAAAGAGGCTTGGAGGGTGACTCTAGAGCTCTACTCTGATGGTAAGTCAACAAATATGAAATGGGTACTTTGGAAGCCCAATGCCAAGTGCATTGTGGCCTTAGCTTAAAACAACTTGGATATGATTTATTTATGGCATAAGGTCTTAATAAATGCTTACATATCTTCAAGATAAAGAAAGTCCATTTTTGTGGAAACCCTAAATCACTAATATTCACTTTGTTCTATCAAATTTATTATTGAATAAAATAATATATTTACTATCTAAATTTTTTAATTTCTGTAAACATGGATGTGCAGTGGCGGACGTATATTGGGGCACGCAGGGACACGTGTCCCTAGGTGTTTTTTTTAAATTCAAATTAGACTTTTCTATTGCTGAGTGTAAAAAATATAAAATTAATATTAAAGTCTTTTGATGATAAATATTTCCTTATTTTAGTAAGTTTGTCATATTTATTTATTTGGTCCCATTTTTTATTAGGTCAGTTGATTTATTTTGTTTTATTTTCTTTTATGGTATTTTGTATATAAAATTTTAGCAAGTCTTGTATGAGACCGTGAAACGAATCCATACAATCAGCTCATTAGTAAAATAAATAAATAAACAAATGAAAACTAAATTCCCACTAGTACGAGAAGCATTTTTTTTAAGAATACTTTAGGCTGACCCATTGAGGTCGTCTCACGCTGAGACGACGTTAATAAAGAAAGTGCACTATAATAGATCAATTCACTATTTATTTACAGCATATACATTATTTTTAGAGTATATTTAACCTTTTTCCCTAGTTACATTATTTTGAATAAAGTGGAATAAATTTAACAAATAAATTCAAATTATTATTAATTCAGGTAATGCATATGACTAAAATAAATGTTAATTACTAGTATTCTTTTATTCGAAAATACTATTTAATTACGAGAACCTTTTTCAAGAATAAGATCACAATTTTCATAAGTTTATTGTGATTTCACTTAGCTTGTCATTTTTTTCAAATTTTAAAAAATTAATTATTAATTTTACAAATGAAACTTCACTAAAATTTTATCGACTTCGAATCCTAAATCCAACACAGTGCATGTGGTACCGATGATAAATATAAATGTTTACATATTTATATTTATATCTACTATCAGTAACTGTATTAAGAAAGGGAGGAATGGAGTATTTTATTTGTATCGAATTGAACATTATTTTACCAACCAAATAGGAGTACATTTTTAGTGCTTTAAAGTTCTTGTAAATTTTTTTTTTGTTTGTTTCTTTACCAACTAATTTGAAGTACATTATTTTACCTACTAGGAGTATTTTTTAGATAGAGTACATGTAGAGAATAGAGATAACTAGGTTGTTGAGTCTATCAAATGATGAACAAGTCATATAAAAAAAATCTATATATAACTATTACTAAAACAAAACACGCTGACATTATTACTAATTAATATTGCTTACGTGTCACAATCTAAACAAAAAATTTCCCTCCAAAACTCAATGATGACATCATCACTAATTAATATATTTGACTTAATTACTTTCTAACTATGACTATAATGTTATCCATGTTGATGTTATATTTTTTATGTCACATCATTTAATATATTAGAAATCTATATATTTTATTTCACTTTTTCAATTATTTATAAAATCTTATCAATTTTATTTATTAAATGAGTATTATTTAAGTGTATTGGATATTTTAAGTTGGTTAAAAGATAATATACTTTTACGAGGATTTTTTTTATTTATACTAATGAAATTGGTTACTTAAATGCAATGCATAAGTCTAATATGATTTAGGTTGTGACTACCCTTATGCAAGTCACTTATATTTTTTATGACAAACAAATTTTTCAAAAAAATTTATAAAATAATTTTACATAAATATTTATGTTAAATCTATAACTAAATTTTCACGATCATCTACGCACAATGCAAAGTATGGTACAAATCAAACAATGTATGTAATATATACAACTATTCAGAGCGAAATGAGATACAACTATAATGAAAAATTTATCTTAAAATTTTAATTTCTTAAATGATGTGTCAGTAAATTTAATAAAGCCATGCATCGTACGGGAATTATCTAGTAGTAGTATAAAAATTAATTAAACTCGCTTCATTTATATCTTACATAAAATACATAATATTTCTCCTCCGTTTCACTATACTTACAATTGACAATGATTTTTCTCACACAATATATTACAATCGGGTGCGAATATTTCAGAATGAAAAAAATATATCCTAATTAAGTGTTTTAGTTGTGAATTAAACTTTGATAATAATTAGTAACAAGTCTACGTCCTTGTGTACTACTAAAATGGAGGAGCAATTGAATTTGAAACAAAATAGAGATATGAGAAAAGAGGGCAGATAAGCATATGAATAGAAACTATAGAAGCATGTGGGAGGTGGGTCCGAGAGAAAGATAGTGATTGCTAAGGAGTAAAGAGAGGGAATTGATGAAGAGAAGGGGGCCTGGGCCTGGGCCTGACTCAGGTCTCATCAGATGGTGGAAGTCTATCAAACTATCACTCCGATTTGATTTGTGGGTCTTTTTCCACTCAACACTCTCATCACTCATCACTACTACTCACTCCATCATTCTTGTATTCCTATTTCCTTCCTTCATATGCCTCCATTTCCTTTTTCTTTTTCCCATTCATTCTTCTTGTCATTTTTCCCATGGGTATTGTTATAAAACGCCACCATTTTCATTTTAACGCCACCTCTATTTTAAATTAATATATAAAATGATGAAAATACCCTTGGACTTAAAACGACTCCGTAAGTTATTAATCGATTCGAACATTACTCAAAAATAACAAATTAATAATCTAATAATCTAAAAATCTGTTAAAAAAAACTTTGAAGTAAAAGAACTTAAAATTAACAAAAACGACTCCGTAAGTTATTAATCGATTCGAATTTATAAAAAAAAAAAAAAAATAGTACTCGCACAAAATACGCGAGTTGACCATGGTAGCACAGACCTAAAATGCGCGAGTGGGCCATAGTAGCACTGACCTAAAATGTGCGAGTGCGCCATGGTAGCACAGACCTAAATTGTGCGAGTGAGCCATGGCAGCACTAACCTAAGTTGTGCGAGTGAGCCATGGTAGCACAGACCTATTCTGTGCGAATGACACCAATTTTTTTTTTTTTTTTTGAAATTTATTAATATTAATAATTGTTATTATTATTATTTTATTATTATTAATTTTTGTTATTATTAATTTGTTATTATTATTTATTAATTTGTTATTATTAATTAAAATATTTATTTAATTTGTTATTATTTTAAATAATTTATTTATTTATTATTTTGTTATTATTAAATGTAATGGTAAAAATGAACGACTATGAAATGTAATGGTAAAAATGATTATATTATATACAATTTAAACTAAATAAATAAATGTAATGGCAAAAATGAACATATTATATACAATTTACAATAAATAAATAAATGTAATGGTAAAAATAAACGACTATAGACTATCTAAAATACAACTTCAACATAATTACATAAATACATATAAAACAACACAATTAATAATTTAAAACACATAAAATAAATAAATAATTTAATTAATAATAACAAAATAATAAATAAATAATTTATTTAATAATAATAACAAATTAATTTTATATTTTAATTAATAATAACAAATTAAAAAATAATAATAACAAATTATATTTAATAATAACAAAAATAAGTACATAATTTAAAACACATAAATTAAATAAATATTTTAATTAATAATAACAAATTAATAAATAATAACAAAAATTAATAATAGTAAAATAATAATAATAACAATTATTAATATTAATAAATTTCAAAATTAAAAATAAAAAATTGGTGTCACTCGCATAGAATAGGTCTGTGCTACCATGGCTCACTCGCACAACTTAGGTCAGTGCTGCCATGGCTTACTCGCACAATTTAGGTCTGTGCTACCATGGCGCACTCGCACATTTTAGGTCAGTGCTACCATGGCCCACTCGCGCATTTTAGGTCTGTGCTACCATGGTCAACTCGCGTATTTTGTGCGAGTACTATTTTTTTTTTTCTATAAATTCGAATCGATTAATAACTTACGGAGTTGTTTTTGTTAATTTTAAGTTCTTTTACTTCAAAGTTTTTTTTAACAGATTTTTAGATTATTAGATTATTAATTTGTTATTTTTGAGTAATGTTTGAATCGATTAATAACTTACGGAGTCGTTTTAAGTCCAAGGGCATTTTCGTCATTTTATATATTAATTTAAAATAGGGGTGGCGTTTTATAAAGATTGGGTTTCCCATTCACCCTTCCTTCATTTATTTTTTTAACTTCAAAAAAAAAACTCATTTTATTTTTAAAAAGTTATCTAAAATAACCCGAATATTTTATGATTTCCGACAATAATCTCATCTAGTGATTAACCACCAATATATATTAACCTTGGATGTTATGTTAGTAGAATCGGTAATCTGATGACCTGCTATAGCAAGTTTTATTTTTTCTAAATAAAATAAATTAAAATAAAATGCCGAAAGAATATTTAAAAAGTGTTGAAAAAAATTGTGGTTTTATTAATTAATCAAAATGTTTTGTGTAAATTTTTAAAATTTTCTTTAATTTTACATTAATTTTCAGTTTACTTTTTTGGTGAATTATCTACAATAACAGGTCATTAGGTTACCCAAGTTACTCTAAGAAAATACCCCTACGGTCCGTTTAGTTAGTGGTACTTAATGACAGTAATGATAAATGATTTATAATGTAAAATTTCATCAAAAGTTTCATGTCATTCCCATGGTAATGAAACTTTGATCAAAAAAGTGTTTTTTTGTTTACAAATTTACCACCTAATACCACCCCTCCCATTGGTAATGCTTTGGAATGAAATTTTATGAAGAACATGAGATAATTGAAGGTTGTCAAGCATGGACGTCAAGGTAACCAAGAGATTATTCAACCAAAATTACACTAGTTTTTCATTCCCATTACTGCGGTTTGTTACCACATACCAAACGGGTCGTTAAAGTTGGATTATTCATGGTTAATCAATAGGTGAGATTATTGTAGGAAAATCATGAAAAGATTGGATTGTTGTAGGTAAATTTTCCTTTTATTTTTTATAATTTTAAATTTTTCTATAAATAAATTTATTAACTAGCATTCAACGTTGAAACAATATGGATAATTAATTTAAATTGATAAATATCGATGTAAACATTGAGTTTAGTTTTTCCATTGAATTTCGTAAATTTTTGGAAGAAACTACAGGCTGCTCCACTGACCCTTCACTACAAAAACAAATCAAGATGGCTACCATCCGTAGCGAAGCGTGGCTACGGGATGGCTACGGATAAGAATAGTCGCCAAGCTTAGCTACGGGTAATTTTCGAAGCCATACCGTAGCCATCCTTTGGCGACGCCTTGGCGACTGATACTGCCCGTAGCCATGAGCTGTTGGCGACGGATTGTTCCCGAAGCCATCTTATTTGCACGGGTTTCCAAAAATTTGTGCAAAGACTTGCCTTTACATATACGTTTCACCGGATTTTTTACTTTCCTCCTTCATTTTCACTTTACACTTCCTTCCTAATTAATTTACTTTCTGAAAAAACTTTACTCTCAATCTTGAATCTTGCATTGGTGTTATTTTCAATCTTCATACTTTAATTTTCAACATCTTCAACCGTGAGTCTTTAAACATCAACCCTCAAGCTTCAATCTTCAATCTTCAATCTTCAATCTTCAATTTTTGGTTAGTTTTCTTTTATTTTAGTTTTTTTATAGTTCAAACATGGTTATTTGTTATTTTCGAATTTTATTGTCGTTTATTTTTTCAAATATGTGTGATTTTTATTATTTGTCCGAATTTTTTTTAAATTTTCTATGTTGTTGTTGGTTTTTTTTTTAATTTTGTATATTGTTGTTGATTTTATTTTAGGGTTTTTGTATGATTTTTAGGGTTTTTTGTATGTGTTGATATTTTAGTGTTTTTGTGCCATATTTTAGGGTTTCTCTATGATTTTTTTATGTTTGTATGTTGTTGTTGTTGATTTGTTTGTTTTATGTTTTATGTCTTATTTTTGGTTTGTAATGTTTTTTTTATTTCTGAATTTTTTTTCTTATTAGTTTGTAACATTTTTTTAAATTTCTTAATTTTTTGTTTTTTTTGTTGGTAATTGGCTGTTAGTAATGAATTTTAGTTTCATTTTTTTAATTTGTTGCGAGATATGCGGTGTGGTGGTGGAGATGACCGAGAACAACCCAAGTGCTAATGAGTTGCAAGATTTGCGAAATCGATTAACATCAATGCAAGAGGCCATTAGACGAATAGAAACTCAGCTTGCTAGAGAATCTAGCCGTGCGGGTGAAGCGGGTAGTTCGGGGATTCATGGTGGAAGTCCTGGTGGTTCTCGTGGATCTCATAACACACGTGCTTCAAGCGGTTCGGGCAGATCTCGTATGCGGCGTGGTGGTGGAAATAGTAGCGGTATTAGATGATTTAGGTAGTTGAATATTTCGTCAAAACAATTTCTAATTTAATTTAGTTGTTTTATAAGTTTTATAATGTATTTGTGAATATTTTCTTTATTTATATATTTAGTTTGAAATCGAAAAAAAATATAATTAGTTTATTATATTTTTTTGTCGTATATATTTTATTTGTTATTTTAGTTTTGTGTGTTTTAATTTTTTTTGTTAATTTAAATAAAATAAAACTTAAAAATATAAATTATAAACTCCCATCAAAAAAATTTTAAAATTATAAATTCTTAATTTAATTAATTAATATTAAAATACTAATAATAAATAAATTAATAATATTAAAATATTACTAATAAATAATTAATAATAATTAATATTCGTATGCAAAAGCTGCAATGAATATGGCGACGAATATATGTTCTGACACGATAAATGGCTTCAAGATGGTTACAGATTTTGGCTTTGGCTTCGCCTCTTTTGGCTACGGCTGCTATCAGTAGCCATTCCGTCGCCAAGTAGGAGATGGCTTCGGATTGGCTTCGAATTTGTATCGTAGCCATCTTGTTTTTTTTTTGTAGTGCTTATATTGATTATATTTCTCCTCCTCATTACTTTGGCTCATTGGGTCATTCTGATAAGTGTAATTATTTGCACTTATTTATATCATTTATACTCTTTAATGATGGTCGTTGCTAGTAATTTCATGTTTATTTTAAAGATTTATGCTATATTACTCATTTTGGTTATTCATGTTGATTTTGAGTGCTTTTGATTGTTTTATGCATAATTCTTATGGTTTTAATGATGACAGAGTTTACTAAGGGGAATTTAGTTCGGTTGAAGATGTTCTACAAAGAAAATGAGCAAAAGGGTAGAAGAGTGTATATAATAAAAAAGTTTTGTGGTGAAATTTGATACATGTCTACTCTTTTGGTCATAACTTTTGATAGGAAGATCGTATTAATGCAAGGTTTGTGGCATTGGAAACTAGACTTCAATTATTTTCCATTGGTATATTATATGTCCAATTTCGACAACCGACAAGAAATGACAACCATTTGAAGTTGCTGCGATTTTCCAGCACAAAACGCCGACTCGACTTTCATGTTGGTTTTGGTGCAGCCGACTCGACTTTGAGCCTTGAATTATCTTCTTCTTCTCTCCTTCTTCCTTCCATTAGACTTAATTACTCTTTAGTTTACATTTAACTTTCAGCTTTGAATTTAGTTTTTCATCATTAATCTTCCTTTAAGCATCGTAAGTTTTCTCTAGTTCTTACTTTTCTTAGTCTTTAATTCCTTGTATTAGTTTTAGTATTCCTTTAGAGAAATTTTATTATTGTCATTAATCTTTCTTCAATAAAAGTTAGTTTGTGCTTCATTTATTGTTATTTGAATTGATTGTGGTGTTCTTTGGTATCTAATCATTGTTTTTCTTAAAATTTGTCATTTATTTCATTCTTAATCATGTCTAGTATCATCCTAAGGTTTGTTTTTATTTCTTTTACCATGATTAGTGAGCAGATCCATTTTCTAAGGTTAGGGTTTGGACCTATGAGTCAAGTATAATTTGATTCTTGAATGTGTCTATGAAATTAGGATTAAAGTGGTTAAATTCTGCTAATAATCCTAAATTTAAACATGCTTTGTCGGACTAGCCAGTAGAATTAGCGTGTGAGATTGAGATCAACTTTGCTTTAAAGTAAACTTTAGTTAAATTCTTATTAATTCATTCAATAAAACTAGTGTGTGAGAATTGAATTAGTAGGGCCTAAATTTAATAGTTAATAAACAGAGCGAGAGTTTGAGATTAATAAGATCATGTTTAATCACGTAGTTAATCCGACTATCCATAGACACCAATGAGAATTTGATCATACAAGACTTTAAGGGATTCTCGACACCATAGATCTCTTCATCATATAGCTTTGATCCACATTTTCATTGCATTATTAGCTTATTAGTTAAAAACCAAGGAAATATATTTTTCCCCTTGAGCAATATAATTAATCGAAATTAGCAAATTTCTTGTCCCAACTTCCTTGTGTTTCATCTACACAGACACCGTGCGCTTGCGGTTAAATAAAATTTGCACATCATATTCATACAGTGATTACCAACCATATTACTACATAAATAAAAAATAAATTAACAAAAGAAGTAACTAACAAATAATTAAAAAATGCATAGTTAACAAATAATTAAAATATAATACTTTAGATATTTTTTATTATTGTACTATGTAACAATCATTGCTTTTATTTTAGATTCTTTGATCAAAATCTCAATATAAAAATTAATAACTATGCATCTATGTCAATATAAAATCATTCAAAAAAATATTTTAAACGACATGTTAGTTTTATATATCTCAATTATCATTATAAACCAATGATATTGTAAGATACTAATGTAATTTTTAAAATTTCTTCTTATTGGTATTGAAATAAATTATCTGATTGCTTATATTTAATTTTTATATGCTAAAATAACATGTCATGACAAAACTAAGAATTTAGATATAAAAATCATAATTTTAAGTATCTATTTATTGATATTAAGTTAGTCAATATCCGAAGTATTGTTCATCTTTTCGATTTTCAATTATTAATTAACTTTTAAAAATAAAATACATATCTCAACTTGCTTTATATTATTCCACTCAGATCAATCATAAATTAAAATATGAATTAATTAATTTGTGATACATTTTTGTATTTTTTGAGTTGATGATTGATTTTCTTATATTAATTCAGATTGTGATTTTGATTACTAAAAAAATATTTTTATATAATATAATATTCAAATAATATGAACTTATGATAATCTTTATATTATTATATTCCCTCAAAACTAATTAGAGCCAATTAAGTCAAAATATATCACTACAAAAAAGCGCAGATTTCCGACTAACTGAAATAGTCGCTTTTTAGTCGGTATACGGCTATACCGACTAAACACCGACTACCTTCAGCTAGTCGGCACAGAATGGTCGATAAATAAAACTAGTCGGAAAACCAGTCGGAATTCCGACTAACTTTCACTTGGTAGGTGCTTAGTCGCAATTCCGACTAGAAAAAGTTGTAGGAATTTAGTCGCAAATTTACGACCGATCGCCGACTATCCGTTAGTCGCCACATACCGACTACGCTATTAGTAGGTAACTAGTTGGTAGATCTAAAAATGGTTTTAATAGATTTTTCTGAATTTTTAATAATTAAAAATTATTTTCATCTTCCGACCAACCTCCGACTAAATGTTAGTAGGAAAGTAGTCGGAAAAGTCAAACCTTAGTGTAGCCAAAGGCTGACCAAAATGTGGCGGCGTTGGATTCCGACCACTTTGCGACTATATAATGGTAGGAAAGTGGTCGGAAAAGACAAACCTTAGTTTAGCCAAAAGCCGACAAAATTTTGGCGGTGTTGGATTCCGACCACTTTCCAACGCATGGTTAGTCGGAAGATGGTCGGTAACTGTGGTATGTACCGACTAAATTCCTACTAAATGATAGTCGGAATTTAGTCGGTAAAAATTTATTATTTAAATAATAAAACTGGTCAAATGTGATCATTGACCACATTTGACCAGTTTTATTATTTTATCCATAACCTAAACTATCGATCAAATGAAACAAAAAACGCAATAAAGATAATAAAATAAGGCACGAAAAAAATTAATAATACAAATATACAAATATACAAATTATCGGTAAATGTATTATACAAACCAATGTTTGATCCATAAAAATTAACAATAAAAACAAAAATACAAGGGGCTCAGCTGGTCGAGGGAGGCGGAGAAGGATTTTGGCGGAAAAGGGTGCGCACAAAGTTGAGCTAATGGTTAACCTCTTCTCTCAAACGTCGTTGCTCCTCCAAGAGTGAAGCCTGCTCCTCATTTGAAATGTGCTCGTTGAGGCGGGTCTTAAATCGGTCAATAGACTCCTAAACATGATCGAGCCTCTCGTTCACCATTTGTTCAGGGGGAGGAGCGGCCAGGTATTGGGACTGCGACGTCGCAACATCTGCGTAATAAACTCCTGCCGCGTCACCAACCCCCATACACGCTCTTGGAGGGCTTCTTCTTCTTGGCGCCAGTGATTTGATATTTTTAACGGCCTGAAAATAGGCGTCGTTAATCTTCTCATCAGGCGCATCAATAGGAAGTTCGGCATAGAGGCGCTTGCATTCGTCCTAAACAATGAAACAAAATATTTTGTAAAAATTTCGGCAGAGTTTCCTCTGTAAACTAACTAAACCAAAATTTAAATAAACCCTGAAATAGAAACCAATATAGATATAATTTGTATCTAAACAGCTACCAAACCAACATTTCCTCAAATTACAATATCAGATATCCTAAGTAATATTCCAAAACAGTTAATGTACCAAAATCGAACCTACCAAAAAAACTAACTAAGCTATGATTCAATGATAACCAAAAAATGCTAATCTAGAATCTATATAGGTAAGAGATTGAACTTACACTTATGGCCTTGGATTTCTCGTTGACCCATTGCAACCCGTCCTTTATACGCACCTTATGAGTGCGTAGAAACAACTCCACCATATATACAAGAGAATAACAACAATTTCGGGTAAGTACTCATAATTATTACAAAAAAAATGGCCACAAAAAAGCTCATTAAAATTTTTTTAATTAAATATAACATATGATAAAATGCACATTATTAAAATATAAATAATATGATAAAATTAAAGTAAGCAAAATCTAACTAAAATAACACCTTTTTATTAGTGCTAGCGAGAATCCTTGTGGAATGGGAGAAATAATGTATCTTTTTTTTTTGAAGTAACAAGTAATGTTAGTTTAAATTATAAGATTATTTGAAGATAATAAAGTAAGAAATAATGTAAAATTAAAATTATAAGATTATTTAAAGATAATAAAGTAGAGAGTAGAGTGAAATGTAGAAAGAATGGCGGAGGGGGGTATATTTATAGAAAAATTTGGATAACTTCCGACTAATGTCCGACAAGTGTAGTAGTCTGATAAGTGCAATTATTTGCACTAATCGTTTACATTTTTTATGCTCCATTGCGGTGTTTAGAGGCGGTTTAGGGTCGTTTTATGTGGTTTCACTCCATTTCGGTATTCCATGTCCAATTTATAGCCAAATGGGTGAATTACTGGTACTTTGAGTAATTTTTGTGGGTTTTTGGTGCTAACCATGTTTACAGTGCTCAAAGAACTTATCAAGCTATCAATGTTGTCAAGCCATGAAGAGCAAAAGAGTAGAAACGTGTTGTTAATGCAAAAGTTTTAAGGTGAAATTTGATACTTGTCTACTCTTTTGGCCATAACTTTTGAGAGGAATATCTCGTTAATGCAAGGTTTACAGCATTGGAAACTAGACTTCAAGAGCTTTCTAATGGTATATTTTATGTCCAATTACGATAACCGAGCAAGAAATGACGATCGTTTGAAGTCAGCAGAAACTGTCTGCCAGAAAACGCCGACTCGGCGGTGTGGGTTTTTGTCAGGAACGCCGACTCGGCGGTTTAAGCTGACATAATTCCACTTTTTCGAGAAGATGAAGCCGACTTGGCGGTATGTTTGGGTCATAGTGACAGCCGACTCGGCAGTCAAGCCGAGTTCATTTTAGGCACGTTTTTCAACCGGTTTCTTATGGGCCCTAGGTTTAATTCCCTTATTAGTATAAATAACCCCCTAATCTCAGATGAGGTTTTTCTCTTCTTCTTCCTACTTTTTACTTAGTTTTTCTCTTAGTTTTTCATTAATCTAGCTTTTCAATTACTCTAGTATTAATTTTAATTGCAAGAACTCCAATCTAGCCTTTGAGGTTTAATCTTCCTCAAGTTTGTAAGTTTATTTAGTCTTTTAACTTCCTTTATTTTTGAATTATTGTATTAGTTTAAGCTTTCTCTAGTAAACTTTAGATTCATCACTTAATCTTTCTCTAATAAGAAGTGTGTTCATTTTCTTCACTATTGCTTTAGTATTTATTGTTATTGTTATTAAGTATTTCATTATTGCTCATTCTAATTCATCATTTTATTTATTATCATTCATGTCTAGCATTAAGTTTGAAGTAGATCCATTTTCTAAGGTTAGGGTTTTGAACCTATGAGTTGAGTATGATTGGATTCTTGGATGTGTCTATGAAACTAAGGATTAAAGTGGTTAAATTGTGGTAATTAACTCTAAATTAAATGTGCTTTCTCGGACTAATCAATAGAACTAGCGTGTGAGATTGAGAGTGACTTTGCTTTAGGGTAAATTTTAGTTAAATTCTTATTAACTCGTTCAACAAAACTAGCGTGTGAGAATCGAATTAATAGGGTCTAAATCTAATAGTTAATCAACAGAGCGAGAGTTTGAGATTAACAAGATCATGTTTAACCACGAATTTAATCCGAACCTTCATGGACACCATTGAGAATTGGATCATACAAGACTTTAGGGGATTCCCGACACCCTAGATCCCTTCATCATATAGCTTAATCTCATATTTCTTATTGCATTTTTAGCTTGTTAGAAAACAACCAATCAATCTTTTTTTTTTTCTCCCCAAGCAATATAATCGATTGAAATTACCAAGTTTCTTGTCTTAGCTTCCTTGTGTTCGACCCGCAGCTACACGTACGCCGTGCGCTTGAGGTTAAATCAAATTTGCACATCATAGTCGAAAATTTTTGCCAAAGACACCGACTAACTGCCGACTAATAAGCTAGTCGCACATCAGTCGGAATGATTTCGACTATTTTTTTTGTCGCAATTCAGTCGGAATTTTCCTACCACATGACGTCAGTAGGAATTTAGTCGGAAATTCCGACTACAGTAAGATAGTCGGTAAACTAGTCGGAATATTCCGACTAAAAGAGGGTAGTCGGTGGTTTTAGTCGCAAGTTTGCGTTTTTTTTGTAGTGTATGTGTACATAATCTTTTAATCTTAGTTCACATCCTAATACTAAAAATTAAGTCAAAATATTTCCTATATTTATTTCATTAGTTATTATGAAGTATCATTTAATTTATTCATTTACTATTTTTAGTCATGCCATTATTAAATAAAAATTGCTTTAATCAATATACCATGTAATTATTTCTCATCCAATGAAAATTTCTCATTTGACATACTGCCTCTTTAGAGGATGACACTTGAAATTTTCCTATTTTAATAGTATTGTGTGATTCCATTTGTCATGCCTCCTTAGAATATTACACTTGAAATTTTCCAACATTTTTATACTATTGTATGATGTATGATTTACTATTTTTATTTTATATAATATTCAAATAATATGAACTTATGATAATCTTTATATTATTATATTCTCTAAAAAGTAATTAAATATATAATGTCAAAATATTTGTCTACATGATTAATCTTTTGATCTTATTTTCCATCCTAATAAGTCAAAATGTTTACTATGTTTATTTCATTAATTATTGTGAAATATATGATTTAATTTATTCATTGATTATTTTTAGTCATATTAAGACTAAATAAAAATTACTCTAAACATAATACCATGTAGTTTTTTCTCATCTAACATTTTTATAGTATTGTATAATTGTATAATTTGTCATGCCTCTATATAGGTTGACATTTGAAATCTTTTAACATTTTTATAGTATTGTATGATATGATTCCATTTGTCATGCCTTCTTAGAAGATGATACTTGAAATTTACCAACATTTTATAGCATTATATAGTACTAGTATAAAAACTCGTGCAATGCACGATTTTTTTAATATAAAAATATATAAAAAATATAAATTTTAAAAGAAATATCCAATTACATAAAATGTAATAATCACTATTAAAATTTTATAACAACCTCACAACTATTAATTAAAGTTTCTTTTTATTCATTAAAAAAGGTATTTTTTATGATGACCTTTTAATAAAGATTTTGAATGTGATATCATTGTTTACCTAATTTAACATAGTTTTAAAATATGCCGATAAATTTTGCTATTATAAAATTTAAAATATGCTTATGGATTATACTTATTATAAAATTTTAATTAAATGAATCAATATTATTTCCTAAATTAAAATGTCATGTAATCAAAAGAAACTTATTATTCAAATTATCGAAGCTCTAATACGCTGACACTTGGAATTTTCCAAGTCTTTTATTATATTGTATGATTGTATGATTTGGCCTCTTTAGAAATAGAGGATGCCACTTGGATTTCTTTAACATTTTCATAGTACTATATGATGATTGTATAATTTCATTTGTCATGCCTCCTTAAAAGATAACACTTGACATTTTCCATCATTTTTATAGTATTGTATGATATGATATGATGATCTATGAAGATATCTTTTTTAAAGGGAAATTCTACATGGTAGCATCCAGTTTTAATGAAATGCCAGTGATAGCACTTTTTAAAGAAAATTCCACATGGTAGCATCTAGTTTTTGTTTAATTCACAATTTTAATGTTTAATTCACCGTTTAATGTATTAACGCTCATAAATGGTTAATAATTTTATTGAAAAATTATAAGAAACTATCTAATCCGGTCGAAACAAGTACTTATTCGAAAGAGTACTTGTTTCGACCGATGAATTAAACATTAACATGGGGAATTAAATGTTATTTTTTTTCAGTAAAATTGTTAAACATTTATAATTTTTCAATAAAATTATTAAACATTTATGGATGTTAATGAATTAAACAATAAAATTGTGAATAAAACGTCAAAATAGTGAATTAAACAAAAATTGGATGCTATCATGTGGAAAAAACCTACAAAATGATGAATTAAACGGAATTTATCAAGAACTTAACGGAAAATGCTACGGCAATTAGATAGTGCATAACGGAAAATGCTACGGGAAGTTTTTCGGGTGCGCACGAGTGAGGCCAAAGTGCGCTGGAAAGACTTGTGTTGGTCTGTGGGTTCAGTCTACAGTCCCCATGAGTACTCACCGGTGGTCCTTTGGGCCGGGGTGTTACAAATGGTATCAGAGCCGACCTGCGACCGTGGCTGATTGTGTGTTCAGTGCACCTAGCGGGGGAAAAGATCCTAAAACTACGGTCCAACGAGGACATTGTATTCCTAAGTGGGGGTGAGTGTGATACCCCAGATTTAGCTTGAAAAGAGATTGATAAACTACTCATATCAACAAGGTGCATCTTCTTTTCATGGGAGCCCATTTCCTAAGAACTCAACAGTTAAACGTGCTTAGTGGGGAACAATCTTAGGATGGGTGACCTCCTGGGAAATTTCCGGGTGCGCACGAGTGAGGCCAAAGTGCGTTGGAAAGACTTGTCTTGGTCTGTGGGGTCAGTCTACAGTCTCCATGAGTAGTCACCGGCGACACGAGGGGCCGGGGTGTTACAGGTCGGGTCATTTTCGGGTCGGATTATTTTCGGGTCGGGTTATTTTCGGGTCGGTCACTTCGGGTTGACCCGACGGGTCATGACTTATAAAATATTTGAAAAAATATTTTTCAAATTTTATTATTTTTGACAATAGATGTGTCCGTATCTGTATTTTTGACACAAGATTCGTACCCGGCCCGCCCCAAATCCATAAAAACGGATCAGGTCCTTGGATAAAGGGTGGGTCCATTACCCATCACCATCCCTAATCATGACATACGATTTTCAAATATAGTTGTTATGATGTGTAAAATAACATTAAATATCTTCTCAATTTCATGGGAGTAAAATAGGTGAAGGAATACATATTTTAAAGGATTTGTAAGATGCGCGTTTTAGAATAGGGTTATGTCATCCTTTTTCAGAAATATTCGTAAACATGGTAAACGATGTTAAATATCTTCTCAGTTTACATGCTTGATAAATAGATGAATAACTAAGAACTTATTCGACTTATGGGATACCATTTTTATATGTGTAGATGTTAAATATATTTGGATTTGCATGCGAGGAAAATAGGTGATTACAACGTCTTTTTTTCGAAGAGAAAATTACGATGTAAACCAAGCGTTAAATTATTTTTTTTGCGTGTTTTTTGAGATATTGTACGGAGTTTTAAGGTTCAAGGGATATACTCAAAATGTTGATAAACTTTAGAAGTTAAAATTAAACTTTGAAACTTTTTGAAAATTGAGAGTTTTATAATAAAGTGATGTTGAACCTGTCAAAACGGGTCGATCGGGTCGGTTGTCGGTCAGATCAATTTCGGTCGGGTTATTATCGGGTCGGTTATTTTACGAGTTAAGTCATTTTCAGGTCGGTCGGTTTCGGGTTTTTTCAGTCGGTTTTCGGATTCATTTTCGGGTCGGATCAAATTTTCCCAGGCCTATATAAAAGTCTTGGAAAATTCCAAGTGTCATCATTTAAAGAGGCATGCCAATATTTATCATATTTAAAATCTAATATTTTTTGTTTAAGTTTGAAGCTAAATTAGGTAAAGTATTTGTAGGATATACTATAGTAATTCTATTTAGTTAACTGCGAATTTAATATGTTCAATTGAATGAAAAAAAGTTATATATCAGGTAAATAATTAAAACAAACGTCAGTAACTATGTTTTGAATTAAAAAATTATGTATTTGGTAAATTTAATACCGTAGTTACTACTTATAATATTATTCGAATCATACAATACTATAAAAGTGTTGGAAAATTCCAAGTGTCATCATTTAAAGAGGCATCATATCATACAATACTATAAAAGTCTTGGAAAATTCCAAGTGTCATCATTTAAAGAGGCATGCCAATATTTATCATATTTAAAATCTAATATTTTTTGTTTAAGTTTGAAGCTAAATTAGGTAAAGTATTTGTAGGATATACTATAGTAATTCTATTTAGTTAACTTCGAATTTAATATGTTCAATTGAATGAAAAAAAAGTTGTATATCAGGTAAATAATTAAAACAAACGTCAGTAACTATGTTTTGAATTAAAAAATTATTTGGTAAATTTAATACCGTAGTTACTACTTACAATATTATTTGAAACTGTTTTTATATGTATTTTGCACTAACAAATTCGTGCACTGCACGAGTTTCTATACTAGTTTAATTATAATATAAATGGGAATAGAAATAATGACATATCACATATGTTTAAATAATCTACCAAAAAAACATTATCATGTGAAAGTTTCATTAAGATTGAGAATACGACTAAGCGTGGAAATAAATTAATTTAGTACAAATTTGAAATTTTAACAAATTTTGACAATAGGAATAATTGATTGTATGAACTATGAATAGTAATTTTTGAAAACATGGTAATTTTGAATTATTTCATAAATCCTGGGATAAAATTTAACCAAATATCATCATAAATTATCTTCAAATTTAATATTGAATTTTAATATTTCAATAGTTTTAAATAATTTCATAATAGAATAAAATATTTATATTGTGAAAAAAATTCAGTAAAATTGATAATATTTTTACATTTTGCAAAATAGTAATTATAACTTTTTTTGTTATAAAAAAACTATATTTGACGAATTGAAAAGCGTGGCAAAATTTTATATTATAGCAATTGGAAGTACAAAAATCTAAAAAAAATATATTTAAAACATTTTAAATCCTAAATTTAATGTTGAATTGCTGTTAGTATTATATTTTTATTCCTAAAACATACTATATAATTTAAATAAATTGAATAAATGTAAATAAATGTGTCCACAAGGCTTAATCATATAATATGTCATTGGAAAATCTTGAAGTCTAGTTTCTAATGCCGTAAACCTCGCATCAATACGATTTTTCTATAGAAAGTTATGCCCAAACGATTGAACATGTATCAAATTTCAGCACAAACAAACATTAAACGATCTTCATTTCTTGTTTGGTTATCGGAATCGGACATATAATATATCATTGAAAAAATCTTGAAGTCTAGATTCTAATGCCTCAAACATTGCAAATATATGATTTTCATATTTAAAGTTATAGCCAAATTAGTGAACATGTATCATATGTTAACACAATCATATTGGTGCGACAATCATATTGATGCTTATTTTCGTTGGCCATTGTAATTTGATTTTTAGTTTTAGCTTGTTTTAGTTCAATAAGTGTTCGAAGAGAGTTTTTAGAGAGATGTTAGAGATTAGAGGTTTTAAAAGTAACCATGGGCAATCTTAGAAGTTTAATATATATGGGGTGACGATAAAATGAAAAAGGGTTGCAAACTATAATAATGCCCCTATTATTAATGTTAAATAATAACATACATATATCAAATTCACAAAATACTTCAAAATTTCAAATAATTTACACATAATGACATAGCCATTTGAAAGACACATGTTTTTCTGATATAATTTAATACATTAATAATTTTCCTAGGAAACAATTTTACTTGCTGAAATCAAGACGAAATTTAAACTGATTTATTTGGTTGTAATTTTGACCCAACATATATTTATAAAAAAATAATCTGTCATATACAATACTCTGAAAAGCTGATATTTCTCATTTTACGATACTTTTTTTTTATTTTATAGTATAAGACTAATAATTCGTCTTGTATGAGACCGTCTCACCATGATACGGGTCTATATATTAACCCATTTCATCAATTGATTACTTTAAGATCATAAGTAATCGTTTTAAGGTTATGAGTAATCACTCTAAGACTAAAAAATATTTATATTAAAAAATTTAAGTGATCATTTTAACGTTATAAGTGATAATTTTAAGATAAAAAATATATATTAAGCCAGTCTAATAAAGATGATCTCACCGTGAGATGTTTCATTTAAAAATTAGTGCAAGACTAAAAGAAGCAATTTCATTTAACGGTTCACCATATCATCACCAAGAACTAATTTAATAGGCCCATTCAAATGCTAAAAGGAAACCTCACAAATTATGTAATCATGAGGTTGGGCTAACATGGAAAGCATTAGAATGGGCTGAACCCATATTTTAATCTGAATTTAAAAAGTATTTTAATTCACAAAAACTTGTGTGAGACCGCATCACTTGTGAGACGCATCTTATTGAGCCGGTCCAATTGTACTTTTTTTTTACCAATTTCACAAATTAAAATGTCAATTTCAAGAGTTAAAAGACCAATTTTAAGACTTAAAAGATCAATTTCAAAAATTTGAAATTGGCATTTTAAGACATGCAATTTGACAATTTTAAGACTTAAAAGGTCCATTTTAATACTTAAACAATCAATTTTAAGACTAAAAAGATCAATTGCAGGACATTAAATTCTCATTTCAGCTTTATAATATGATTTCTCAAACATTAAAGTTGATATTAATAACATTGAAACTGACCTTTTAAGTCTTAAAATAGAATTTTTAAATTTTAAAATTGTCCTTTTAAGTCTTAAAATTAGTATGTCAGAATATTTTAAAAAAGTTATTGGGTCTGGGCTAGTTGCACGGCTAAGGCCGTCTCACAGGAGAGTTACCGATTTTAATCAGTTCGATTAGGGATTAAAATCACAAATTCTCAGAGAGATGATTTCGTGGTGAGACTATTTCAATTGAGCGAACTTAAAGTACGCTTACGGTTTTACAACTGGTCATTTATTTATAACCTCAAAGTGATCACTCATAGTTTTAAAATGATTAATTATCACTTTAAAAAGATAGTTAGAAAAAATGGGTAACCATGATCTCATATCATGATGAGATGGTCATCATAGAATACTTATTGCAAATTTTTTTTTTGATGAATTAAAATTTTCATTTTTGAACAAAATGGTTTGAAAATACTTCAAGAAGATCTTCGTAAATCCGTTTTGAAATATTAATAGCTCATATCAAAACTAAAACTCTCTTTGAAAACCTATTTGCTATTGAATCGAAAATCATACTTTAATGATCAAATATAAAAAAATTATAAACGATATAATTTCAAAAATGTTTAAAATATTATACACTTAAAGAATTATGATTATTTTTGTCGATGTTTGGTGATTTGAATTAAGTCTGGAACATGGGAAGAAAGTAGAAACGAAGGGGAGTGGCCGAAAGATATCTTGTCAACAACATGCTATAATTTCGCTGAAGATTGATATTAATCTCGGTCGAGATTAGATATGAGAAAAAACAGTTTCTTTGGGCGAGAATGAATCTCGGGCGAGACTCAAATCAGCTTCGGCCAAGATTGGTAATCTCGGCCGAGATTAGGCCCGACGACACAAATTTTTTAGAACCTGAACCGAGATGGCCACGGGGCGGGTTACCCGGAACCGAACCGGTCCCGAACCGCTTCGGCCGAGACTCAAAACGATCGTTTTTTAAATTTAAAACTAATTTATGTGTAAATGAAGCTTACTATATAAACTCCTAGTGATGGCCACGGGGCGGGTTACCCGGAACCGAACCGGTCCCGAACCGCTTGAAACCGGTCCCGAAACCCGAACGTTCGCGACAGGTTCCGAACCGGTCCCGAACCGCGAAACCGTGAACCCGCGCAGGAAAAAGTTGCCGGAATCGTGAAACCGCCGGAAAAACCGTTAGAACCGGACCAAAGAACCGCGGGACGGTTCACCCGGCCCAACGGTTCCTTGGAACCAGAACCGGAACTGGAACCGTACGGTTCCCTCGGACCAGCGGTTCTTTGGAACCGGTCAAAACTAGCCGTTTGTTACCGTTGGGATTTTCCTATAAATACCCATCACTTTCAATCTTTCCAATTCACAACTCATCTCTTCTCCTACTCTCTCTACTTAATTATGTAATTATTCTCTTAATTACATAATTAGTCTCTTAATTATTTCTTAATTACATTATTAGTGTTTTAATTATTCCTTAATTACATACTTATTCTTTTAATTATTCCTTAATTAGTCTCTTAATTATTTCGTAATTACATCATGTCTTCTTTTTTGAAAAAAGCCTCTAAAAAAGTTTCTAAAGTGGCAAAATCTTTGGGAGGAGGTTCTAGCTCCAAACGAAAGGTCACTTCAACTCCGTCAATATCAACAACACCTTCGATTAATACTAATTATGAACCGAATTATCCAGAAGGGTACGACCAAGAATTACACGATTATGCTGAAGAAGTGGAAAGAGAAATAAGAATTGAAGAAGAAGAAGAAGAAGAAGAAGAAGAAGAAGAAGAAACACAACAAGAAGAAGAAGAAGAAGAAGAGGAACCGACGACCCCCATTGGGATACTTAGATCTCGACAATCATCAACAAGATCACTTGAAGCACAACAACAACAACAACAAAGACAAGTTCGTGGTAAACGAGTCAATTTCCATAGTATCGGTTAGTTTTATAATTTTATTCTTTAAATTTATTGAATTTTAAATTATTATTTATTTATATATTGTGGTATTTGAATAATGTCTTTATATTTATATTTAGATGAAAATGAACCAGTAAGACAACCTTTTCCGACAATGCCACCTCCTAGTGGTAGAGCTATTTCACATGTGTGGTCGTATTTTACAAAAGAACCAACCGACAACCCGGATGTTTTCTTATGCACCTGTCAAATTTGTGAAAGTCAAGGGGTAAAGCCCTTAGTTTCTTACAATTTCACCAAAGGTAAATACTTTTTAAGTTTTTATACATGATATTTATATTTTGTAAATCACAAGAATGTTAAAATGTATTAAAAATTCATTTATTGTGTTTTGTGAATACGTGTTAGGTGGTGGTACGGGTTCTTTCAACAAACATTTGGCAAAGAAACATGGAATCACAAAGGAAACTCATGCAGCAAGCGGCAGCGGGACCACAAGTGGAAGCCGACCACAATGGGCAACGGACTTCCCAGGCGCCGGCGGGGGTATGCCTTTTAAATATAATCGTAATGAAATGATTGATGAATTTTCCAAATATGTAATTGGTGATGAGTTGCCTTTTAACCACGGTGAAAGTAAGAGATACGAATACTTCAATAGCTAAACTTTACAACCACACTATAGATTAATCCCTAGGAATACTCTTAAACGACGAACCATAAAATTATATGAATCGAAACGCTATGAGTTAGTAGAAATGTTTAAATCTTTTAGTGGTAAGGTTAGTATAACAACCGATATATGATCAGCTCCCCCACATTTAGAGCCTTATATGTGTGTAACAGCACATTGGATAGACCATGATTGGTTTATTCAAAAAAGAATAATTGCGTTTGAGTTAATGCCCGAGAAACATACGGGTGAAATCATTAAATATAGATTAATGGAAATATGTAAAGAATGGAACATATTAGATAAGATATTTAGTTGTTCAACCGATAATGCATTTGCCAATATCAAATGCATCGAACTTTTATATAATGAACCCGCGTTTACTTGTATCCTAGGTGGTAGTTTATTACATATATGTTGTTGTGCTCATATTATTAATTTGTCTTGCCAAGCAGGTATTAAAAAATTAAGTGATTTATTAGGTCCTATTAGAGACATAGTAAAGTGGCTTAGATCAGGACAAGTAAAAAGAAGATATAAACAGTTATGTGAACATTATAAACTAAAAAAAGTATATTGGTCTTTAGATACTCCTACACGTTGGGGTTCAACACAAGATTTATTAAAGAAAGCTATTGTTTATCGTCCGGTTTTAACACAATTGTATATTGAGTTTACCGATAGATGTATAAGTGATGCAACGTGGGACCTAGCTATAGGCGTACAAAAACTATTAGAAGCGTATGTCCACGCAACTAAGATTTTTTCATATGTTTATGAACCAAACGTTCACTTAGTAATAAGTGAATGTATTACTGTTTTTTATCATCTTCTTAGACATTCTCATGATGATACTAACGTTTTTTTAAAGCCGATTCTTGCAGATATGATGGATAAGTGGAAAGCGTATTTCACTGATTTTCCTTATATATATGGAATTGCTATAATTTTAGATCCGTGTTTTAGGACGGAAAACCTAAGTAAAATAATAGGATTTTACTACCAAGCATTAGATCGCCCGTCTAGTGATGTACATACTTATGTAGGAACTTGTAAAAAACTTTTAGCAGACCTTTATGATCATTATTCTAGTATATATAACCCGAGTCGCGATACGTCTAGGCGTGCTAGCGTCTCGGAACGTCCTATGTATTATAACTCCATAATAGCTAACATAATAAGTCAAGATGATACTTTTATAGGATCATCTTCTTCCTCCCCCTCCGCTTCATATTTAGAATTAGATAATTATCTTAAACATCACTTTGAAATCGACCAAAGTAGTTATAAAATTTTAGAATGGTGGAAAGAAAAATCATTAAAATTCCCCATATTATCGAGAATTGCAAAGGATATCTTTGCAATTCCTGCTTCTACTATTGCCTCGAAGTCTGCTTTTAGTGTAGGTAGAAGAGTTTTAGACGAAAAGAGATCTCGTCTTGCTCCACATACTATTCAAATATGTGTTTGCAAGAAAGATTGGGATCAAGCGGATATTCGAACACAAGGACTCAACACCGATGATGATCAAGACGACGATGATCCATGGATGATGATGGATACATCTGCATCATCGTCGGGAGGAGAGTCGGCGGAAGCATCTAACCAACCATATGACGATGACGAATAGGATCATGGATTACGGACCACGGTCATTCGGTCAATCAACATCAACATTCAGCAATTAAATATAAAAGGTACGACAAAGAACTACGTGGGCTTTGATTCCTTCGGGATACGTAGGCAGCTTAGTATTTCTTCGGGATACTAGGTTCAAGTCCATTCTCTCCCCATTTTTTTATTAATCATCTTTATCGTTTCTTATTAATTTATTTTTTTGCTTCTTTATAATAAATATTTTAATAACGATGACAAGCATTGAATTTCGATAATAATCAAGTAATCGACAAAGGTACGTCCGCATTATTATAGTATTTTTATATTAAAATTAAAGGAAAAATAAGAATGGAACTGATGGTCCGACCCACCCGACTCGGGTATTGGAACCGCCTCATGAACCGCCAAGGAACCGTTTGGAACCATCCGGAACCGGAACCGGAACCGGAAATGTTCGGGTCAGGTTCCAGATGGAACCGAAACCGGGTGGAACCGGAACGGAACTGGCCCAACCCGGACCGTGGCCATCACTATAAACCCCTCATTAATTAGGGTTAAAGTTATGCATAGAAACACAAGAGAAAAAAAGTAAGTCGCCATTCTAAGATAATGTTTCTTAGATTCATTTTGTTTTGAAATCTCCATTAATAGTGAAATTAAATTTCTCAATACCTATGGACGTAGCTATCGCATTGATAGTGGACCACGTTAATTCCTACTCAGTTTTTTATGAAAATTTGAAAAAATTAAGACTTTTCAATAACATTAGTCAAATTATGAGCTTCGTACGAAAAGAAGCGTACTTGGCTCCAAAGTTAGGTTTGGTGTATAATCATTACCTACAGTGAAGTATTAGAAATGGTTAAAAATAGTCTAGCTTGAAATCGCTGTTAATAACAGCGACTAGTGGCAGACCTGGTCAAACCAGGTCAAAAATTTGTTCACTGTTACTAACAGCGATTTCATGCATGACCTAATGTTGCTGCTCGCTGTTACTAACAACGACTTCTTGTTTGACTTTTGCTGACTTTTTTCTATGCTATAAACTAGCCGTTGTAAAATGTGAAAGTAGTCATTATGAAGTTGAAAATAGCCGTTGTTATTATGTTCTATAAATAACTCCATCATTTCCTTACTTCATTGTATCCAAACTCCATCATTATTGTTCAAGATAATCGATTTTGAAGGTAATATGAATTATTATGTTATTATTATTCTCAATTTATAAATATAAATATTATTTTAGAATATTTAACTATGTTACTATATCATGTGTTTTGTAGATGTCACAGGAGCATTCTACTGAAGAGGTTTGTGATTGTGGGTATGCAGTTAAGATTAATGTAGATTGGAGCGACACCAATCCTGGTCGTGAATTTATTGCTTGTCCATTCTACTTGGATGAAGGATTCGGTTGCATAACTGTGATGGTCTGTGACGCTTCCTACGATAGTAAGAGGCGGTCGCTTAACGCTCGGGTAGGGGAGGTGACTGATATTGGGATGATCCAACTCCTTGTTAGGACCTAGCACCATAGTCGGGGCACATCAAGTCTACCTCCTCAAGATGAACGTTGGCATGAGGAGGAGATGACCCTTGAGCATCCACTGTGGTGTCAGGCACATCGACTTCTGAAAGAAAGTGCTGAAATTGTGTCCCTAATAGTATTCCTTGGGCAATCTCCCATACAGGCTCTTCCAGACTGGAGATGATGACAGCCGCAACGCCTTGTGTCTGCATTCATTTTAAAGTTGATTTAATATGTAATATGTAAGTTCTATGTTCACTAATCAACATGGAAGAATACGTACAAACTGTGTCATCGTCGGTGCTGCAGGATCGTATTGGGAAGCTGCGATGATACCTCGTGGTGTCATCCATCGAAGAGTGATGCAGAGGAACCACGTCATGTACTCCGCTGAAGTGGGTGCGCTGCAACATCGATGGGTGCACCTTGGGCCAGCAGCTCTAGCCTATGATCCCAACGAGCGATATGGCGCTCATTCATCTCCAACTAGTTCTTGGGTTCTGTGATTGGGCTCGACCTCTGTGTCACAAGGCGGCGGGATGCCCTGTACCATTCCAAATTGGCGTAGTATGCGCTCGGGGAGATGCACTTCAACTATGTTGAAGCATATCAAAGGTACAAATGCTCTCCACACCCCTGAAAATATCCCTCAATGCTGAGACAATGCAGCGTATGCCTCAGCGGGGCAGGGTCCCATCGACACTACATGTGAAAATGTAATTAATAAGTTACGCAATATAAAAGTTATAAGATTACAAGTGTTAACCTGGTTAGGTCGAAGTACATCCAATTGATCGCGATAGAAACCCACGCCAGATCCTGTGTGAGTCTTTGTACGTCCACCGCGATCCATACGGTACATCTGGTGGTTGAAGAGCTCGTGGCGGCGCGCAAATCCACCATGTTCCACACTCCTCATCGGTTGCCCAATGAGAATGTGCTCCCACACCGAAAGCTATGAATTACAGATATAACATTTAAAGATAGTATTACCTGGAGAATAATCTGGGGCCCAACAATCTCCTTCACGTTCTTCCGTGAAGCACCACAGAGCTGTACTTTGTTGCGAAAGCCCAACTGTATCCAGCAATGACCTCCCATGGCGCATCGAGCAATGTCAAAACAAAAGTTGTACTTTGTTGCCACTCTTTGTCGGCGAACAACAGCACACCAATAGGATATAACAAATACGCCTTGGCATATCACTCGACGGTAGCCTCATCATAACCTTCAAGGAAGTGAGCAAAGTTCTGCGGAAGCCATGTACTACGCAACCCACTCCCTCGGGCTATCTCTGCAGGAGACCGGACTCCTAAGTTCCTATGAACTATATCTCGCCAAATATCGAGTTGGCTTCCAATGGTACAGACGGCATGTCCCTCGATAGGAAGTCGTGTAAGTACTGCAAAGTCAAGTACTAGTAGAGTGATAGTAGCTTCACTTAGAGGTAGATGGAAGGTATGTGTCTCTTGGCGCCATCGCTCGACTAACGTTGTGACTAAAGCCCGATCCACTCTCCCATATGCGATAAGATGGAAATCGTACAACCTCACTCGCTGAATGTAGGGAATGATCTGTGCGTCAATCTCCCACAGAGTAGAGTCGGGATGCCTGGCGTATATGGTCTCTGTGTCGGACACCTAAATGCAAAGATTATATTAGAATAAAAATTAAGTATAAAGACATATTCATTAAAAAAAATAAAGTTCATTAAACTGAACATCCGATAGTACACTGCTCCTGTGATCCGCCTGCATCGTCAGCACACTAGGGTTGTGAGGGCCTAGAGCTGCTTGATCCATCTCTACTGTAATCTAATAATAACAACTTAACTATAATTGTGATTATATGTTAAAGACTAAAGAAATATTCAAATTGTGTACTAATGCTATGTATTTGTTCTATATTCTTTATGTTTGTATAACGTATGATAATGTTTACCTTGACGTGCAAGTTCTAGTGTTATGACCTTCACTACCACACCGTCGACAAGCGTTGCGTCTCCTTGACCCTTCATCGATCTCATTGGTGATCCTCCTTCACTTAGGTTTTCCTAGTCCACGAATGTGTTCTGAATCGTGTCCTACCTCAACACCGGCATGAATATGGATTTATATGTATTGAGGCTATGACCTCTTATCAATCAATGGCATGAATACGGATTTATATGTATTAACATATATAGCTCTGGGTAGTGTAGTAGGAGTCCACAAAATGCTCATACGATAAGTGTCTTTTAATACATATGGCAAGCACATGAGAACAAGCTAAGTGATATACGGAGGGTTTGTTACAAGTGCATTTCCTCTCTCTCAAATCCATACTTTGTATTTTACCACCCTTGGCGGATCCTCTATTACCACATCTTGACGTGAAAAAGGCCTTGTCTGTAGTCAAAGGCGACGATCTCATGGAGTTTTGCCTTCTTAGTGTTACGGCTGATAATTCTTATGGCGTGTGAAGTGTACTTATTTTCCCCAATCAGCCATGCATTTCCACTCTCATGTCTTTTAACAAAATAATCATTAACGCGGTAGAAGGTGAACTCCACAAGTGTAGTTATAGGCAAGAAACGTACACCTTTTATCATGTTATTGAATACTTCTGCTAAGTTCGTATTAGTTACACCATACCTATGACCCCCATCATGACATAGTGACCACTTACACATATCACCAAGCTGATCAATCCAAAACAGAGCTTCTCGTTTCGCAACACCAAATAGCTTTCAATCCCTCGATGAACTTATTTGGTTGTCTTTGCTCTGCAGTTCTACCAAACATCTTTTTTCAACTACAGATTACCCCATTTGACGGTTGAAGTTACTTAACAAATGTCGTAAACAAAACCTGTGATGGGTATGAGGAGATTGCCATTCTGGCTCCTCTATGGTTGCTAGAATGCCCGCATGTCTATCAGAAATAACACATAAACCTGAAATTTGCGTCACATGTTTACAAATACACGCCATAAACCAAGACCATGCAGCTATGCATTCCTTCTCTACCAAAGCAAAGGCAAGCGGAAAGATTCCCGTGTTCCCATCTTGGGCAATCGCAGTCAATAGTGTATGGTGATACTTACCATACAAGTGTGTTCCGCCAATGGCGATAAGGGGTTGCATTGCTTGAACCCGTCAATACTAGGTTTAAAAGCCCAGAACACACGTTGCAAAGTTCTAATATTAGGACGAATGTACACACCAACATCATTATCTTTCTTAAACAACAACTTAACTATAGTCCTAGGATTAGAAACTTGCATTGCTTTCAAGAAGCATGGAAGGAGAGGATAAAAGTCTTCCCATGTCCCATAGATTAAGAGAAGGGATTGTTGTTTAGTACACCATGCCCGCTTATAGGTCACTTCAACACCAAATCGGTCTTTCACCATTTATCGCACCAGAGAGACCTTAATTGATGGGTCTTGAACAACACAATTTCTTTATAACATTGTTAATCACAGATGATGTCAAATGAATGTGTCCAGCTGACATATTATCAGTACTTAATACACAAACCCATGTTTCCCTTTGTATGTCACAATTTCCCATGTAGATGAATAGGAGCTCTTCCTAGCCCTTAGCCTACAAGTACACTTCAAGGTAGCACAATTTGATTAGAAGTCTCAGTTTGGTACTCAATGTTCCTACGAACATGATACAATCAAAAAGCGTCAAACAAGGAATCCTTATTGTAAAACGTCATACCCTTTAGAAACTCTCCTTCATCGGTGTAGGTTGTATCACATGCCAAAGACCTCCAAGAGTTGTCCTCAACGTGTTCATCTAGAGGGGCAACTAGTGCATAAGGTGTAGGAGCAACGATTGTTGGATGTTGCTTAAGGTCATGTGATTAGCTAGAGCCTCCTCATCATCACCCACATCATCCTCAGAAGGAGCTTCAATGAATTCATTACTCTTACTAATAACATCATCCCAACGGTCACTTGTATATTCTAAGTTAATCGTATCATCATTTGAAACTTGAAGTTGAAGTTGATTGGGTTAATTAGAAGGAGAAGAGGACAATGGAAAAATGGAATTTTGGGTTTGTTGGGTAGGGAAAGGCGTAGGAGAAGGAGCAGAAGAAGTTACATTCAGGACTGCATCTGTTTCTACAACGTTGACTTCTTGATTCCCTAAGGGTAGGGGTGTTCATAATAACCCGATCCGAAAAATCCGACCCGAATTGTCCGGTACCCGGTTTTTGCAAACCGTATAATGCGGGTCGGGTACCCCGGTTTTAAATCCGGATCCGGGTCACGAATTTTTTAAACCGGGTATCCGGTATCCGGTTTTCTTTAATTATTATTTTTTTTACTTTTTTTCGTAAATAAAAAGATTATGATATTTCTTAAGCTAACCTTGGATTGAATATTTTTGGAGAGCTAGTATTTGAATTTTATAATTGTTCTGAATAATAATATTATTCTTTCATTTTCTTAATTAATCTTTTATGTCTAATTAAGTTAAAGATTTTTAGAGAGTTTGTATTTGAATTTTATATAAAAAAAATATTTTAAGTAAAAATAGAGATAAACAAACGTATGGTTGAATGACAAAACGACAAGAAAATAAAAAAATAAAAACATTCTAATAAAACCGGGTACCCGGATTCCGAATACCCGGTTGAAACCGGGTCGGAACCGGATCGCAATTTTAGGTACCCGAAAAATCGGGTACTCGAATTTCCGGATTCGGGTTGACCCGGTACCCAAAAAATCGGGTACTCAAATTTTCGGATCCGGGTTGACCCGGTACCTCTTCTACGTATGGGTACCTCTTCTACGTATAACTCCAAAGAAGGAATAGAGGTTGACTTTGAATACTCCCACATAGCATCTATAACCTCATTATCCTCAACCGGAATAGCTAACAATTGTCCACTCATAGCGTATTTAAAACTTATATTACCGGTGCTTCTTGTAGTGTCAATACCAATCTTAGAACATATAAAAAGTTTAAATTCAGACAAATCCAAGTTTGAGTTGCATGTAAACAATTTACGTCTTCCCCCAACATACTTAACATTACTATTACTTGATCGAATCGAACCATTACAAAAACATACTAAAGTCAAACGAAATAAAGCCATTTCTTTACGAATACGTACAAAATCATCATCATCATCAAGTTCATTAGAAAGCAACTACATTGTTCAAACATTCTCTACATTAAATTCAAACATTTTCTATATTAAATTTATGAATAAACAACCACATGTTAAGTGCTAAAAGTTATTATTTTTATTCCTCTTTACGTATAATTTTATTACGTTTATTAAATAATATTTAATATTTAGTGTATATTTAAATTTATGATTTAATATCTACACATATATAATTTTATTAACATATTGTAGGATTTTTGATCAAAAATAAAGTTAGACGAAATGAGGAAATTGGAGCCGAACGAGGAAAAATTGTTATTCGCGAAGTATCTAACGCACCAGTTTTAAAATGGTCATATCTTACTCATCCGGACTTCAAATCAGACGTTTTTTGAGGCGACAAACATATACTCAAAACAACCTACAACTTTGTAGTTATGAGCAGAGGCTAATTCAGTCCATATTAATGCTATAGCTGATATTTCCCACTTTACAATACTTGAACAACTTGAACTCTTTTACAAACATCAAAACCGACATTCACAAGTTGGTTAGATGTGATACAAGTGGTACAAATAGTTAGAGGAACGAATCTCAATACCAACAAGTGGATTTTGTTTTTGTCTTTTCTTATATGCCCACCTCTATATATAGAGGATGATTTATCATCCCACAACTGACGGTAACAAATATTCTCATATACTACTAAGTAGAGAGATAGAAAATTATTTTTAGTCTTTTATTTTGTATTACAAAATTATTTACTAGATGAATTTCTTTAATTCTCCCTACTTTATGTCTAATTTAGAGTAATTTTATTTTGGAGTAACATGTATTAATGTCTTGGCATATTATTTTTATGAGATTTGAAATGGGTTTTTAACTAGTATAACTTTGTTATTGAGTATTTATGTACACTAGTTTTTATCTCTAAATTTATATAAGATTAATTTTGTTGGGTACACTTAATTATTCTTGTATAAGTTAATGTTTTAAAATTAACTAAGCTTTGTTTAGTTATTTTTATTAAAGAAACAACTAGTAATAATAACTGCATCTAGTTTTATTATTAGAGTTTACATAATATTAAATTTAGTTGGGTTATAGGGTATCTTCTTAATTAAAAATTTAATGGTTGGTAAAGTCTTCCAAAAATTAAGGCAGTCGATTCATTAAAACCGGATTAATGAACACTAGGGCTTTACTATCTTGGGTACAAATAGTAAGTTAATATAAAAGGGTTGACAGGGGGTTTACGAGGGTACTATAAATCCTACAGCCGCCTATTCATATAAAAGTTGTAATTAATCAATGATTAGAAATAATCTTGCCAATGACTAAAATACATGTTGCTACTACTTTCTCTTATTTATTTACTCTCTTATTTACTTTACACAATTTATTTTTAAGTTTATTTTATTTTTAAGTTTTAAGTAGTGTAATCAAAACTCATTTCCCCCATCTTTTTACTTTCCATAATTTCTTAGAGTAGTAAAGTAAATTAGAAGTATCTTTAAAACTAGTAATCACAATCTCTGTGGGTTCGAACCCTACTTACCACTTACTATATTTAGCAAGTTGTAATAGGGTAAAATATTACTTAAATTGGTGTGCGTACGACAGCGTCCAACACCACACTATTAAGATCATGGAAAATAAAAACTACATTTGACATATTTATATATTTTAAGTATAAATGACACTATATTTTACCATCGCAAAAGATACTTTCATAAAACACAAATAACTAAGAAATTTATAATAAAAAGTACCATAATAAGCTGTAGATCATAAAGAAGTAGTAATTTCAAGTTTATGAACATACTTTTATGTAAATGTATGTTTGGAATGTAAACCTAAGTTTATGTAAATGTATGTTTGGAATGTAGATCATAAAGAAGTAGTAATTTGGAATGTATATATTTTTAGGGTTAAATATGTTTGGTATAAATAAGTATATATGATTATTAATTGTGTTTTGAATTAAATAATCACAGTTAGGATGTCAAAAGATCGTTCTTGGATGTATGGAAGCATTGAATCGTCAGAATTTATTGATGTCGTATTAGAATTTTGTAGTATTGCGGTTGAACATCAAGTTAAGACGGGGAGTTGGTTTTATTGCCCATGTGTTAATTGTGGCAATGTATCAAAGGTAGATAGTATTCATATCCTTAGGGAGCACATACTTCGACGTGGGTTTAGGCCTCATTATCATGTTTGGGTTTAGCATGGTGAGGAGGGAGTTTACAAGGAAACAAGTGTTGTTGAGGATGTTAATAATGTGGTCGATGTCAATGAGGAAGTAGTAGATCGTGTGGATGGGTTTGGGACAGACGAAGAGAATGTCGATGAGGATGTGGATCGTGTTAATGAGATGATGGAGGGAGTCGAGGATGAGTTAGGAAAACGTCTTCGTGTATTTGACCTATTGACAGAGGCTTCTCAAAAGCCTTTGTACCGTGGTTCTACAAAGTTCACCAAACTAACAGCAGTGTTGACAATTTTCAACATTAAGTCAAAGTTCAATTGGAGTGACACTAGTTTCACAATGTTATTAGAAGCGTTAAGTGAGATACTTCCTGAGGGAAATGAACTTCCAAAGTCGACATAATATGCCAAAAAGCTCAGGTGTCCTTTCGGCTTAGAGTACCAGAAGATTCATGCGTGTCCGAATGCTTTTGTATTGTATCAAAATGAAAACGAGAACTTAGAAAAGTGTCCTAGGTGTGAGTTATCGCGTTACAAGCGTAAAGGGGCTCGGGATGCTAAAGGGCCCCCGGCTAAGGTATTGTGGTTTCTTCCAATAAAACCAAGATTTAAGTGCTTGTTTTCTTTAAAGAAAGATGCGTTAAATTTGAGGTGGCATGCAGATAGGGTGAAGAAATATCTCTTGCTCATACATCGATCCGATTCTCCGGAGTGAAAGAGTATTGATAGGTTGCATAAGACTTTTGGGGATGAAGTTCTTAATTCAAAGCTCGGACTGTGCACGGATAGAATGAACCCATTCGACAATCTTAGTTCTCCATTATCACAGACCTTAGAGTTAATGACTGAGCTAGAGGCAGTTTTTGGCATTCGCAGTTGAAGTAACATGGGAATTTTTTCAGCATATCAATGAATTGTTTTCGGCCTTGCACCTTGAGGACAAGGTGTCTGTCATTGGGGCAGGTATTGTCATGGACGCAGCTAGGCCCATGAACAATATTCAAGTATATTCCAAAAGGAAGAGGACGGTTGTTGCAAGCGAATAGAAACTACATTTATTGCATTAGGTTTTTATTACAAAAGGAATATTTATGTTACACGAATGATGAGTTATTATATGTTAGTATTTTCTAGAGTAGGTACTAGCTATATAATCTAGAGGGAGAATTAGTTGAGGTACGGTTGTAGTATAATTTGGGTGTTGTAAAAACTAGAGTGTTACTAAGTGTTACTGAGCCACTCTAAGAGCCTAGGGGAGTACATTACTCTTTATGACATAATACAAGCATTCCAATTTCCCCTACTTTATTCTCTATTCTTCTTACCAATACTGCTTCTTCTTTCTCAAATCTTGTTCTTCTCTTTCTTTTTGTTGTCTGAAAAACAACCACTAGCCAGACTATAACAATAGGTTAGTGACACTTAGCATCAACACCTTTACATCTTATGAATTATGATACAAGTCGAATTCAAGTCAAACATGCAAGACATGAATCAAAAAATAAAAGTGGAACATAATAGTTGAAGTAATAATAAGATAATCTAGGAATACAAATATACAATGATACTTAATGGTGCTATTTTATGCTTTATACTTATGATATAGGGATGACTGTAGTGGCAGATCTTGGGTGGTAAACAAGGGAACAAAAGTTATATACCATTAGCCTTTGAGCATTTAAGGTTGACAGAACCATATTTAGAACCACTTTGGAAAAAAGGGGGGAGTTTATCGTAATTGAGTGGAATGTTTATTAATGTGAAATTGGGACATGACTTTAAGTTTCAATTGGACTTTGATCTTGAAGTAGTTAGTTCTACATATTATTCGCAAAAAAAAAGATAGTTTTACATATTGAAGATTTGAGAAAATAGATAAAGACATAAGGTTATTTGATTTTTTTTCATGTTATTATAATATTTTCTGTGTAGTTGGTTGATCATATGTATTTTATTACCATAATCAAATATAAGAAACTAAAGTAGTCTTACATTGGCAAAAGTAATTGAAACTCAAATAAAAATGTTATAAATTTTAAGTGCTCGAGCTTGAGCAGTCCAAAAGCATGTACTTAAGATTAGAAGCTGAGTATCACATTCCTGAAGGTCGCTCGACCGGCCGAGCGAGGTGGCTCGGGTCGAGCGAGGTGCAGTCAAACTTTTAGTAGCTTCTAATCATTAGTAGGATGCATTTCAGGGGTACAGAAAATCTGCTTGATCAGGTCGAGCGAGATGGCTCAGGTCGAGCCGAGATGCTTTTCACATTTTGACTAATTTTTGAAGTTTCTAATATTGTACTTGATGGTGGCTCGACTGGTCGAGCGGGCTCCGCTCGGGTTGAGCGAGATGTGCAGCATCAACTTTTGCGATCTTTTTAAATATCATTTGAGGTCCAATCATATTTATTCCTTTTCATTTTAAGTAACTCTTATGTATTCTTCATAGATTAGCTTTTATTTCAATTAAGAATTAGTGTTCAGCATAATTTCTCTTTCAACTCAATTAAGAACTTTTAATTTTCAATTACAATCTTAGTTTCAATTCCTTTATTGTAACATTTTGCAATTTGAATTCTTCAATCGGATTATTATTGAAGCTTTTGGAAGGTATTACTTTGAATCAATAATAATCATCTTCTTCATCCTTTGAGTGAACCCAAAAGAGTAAGTTCTATCTTTTGCTTATATTGTTTTCAATTCATGTCACTTAGTTATGTTTGATTAATTGCGTTTAGTTTCATATATGCAAGCTTGTAGTTCTTCAACTTACATTGCATTTGTCTTTTTAAAATACTCTAGTATAATTAATTCATTTATGGCTCTTGGTTTGTTTGCAATTTAAAATCTTAATATGAGTATGAGTGAGTAGTTTATTTTAGTTCTTGTTTATGGTTTAAATTGGATTTTGCTGATGGATTTTGTTATCATGTGTAGTGTCGTTGTATTGAGGGCAAGAGTCGATTTTTAACGATGATATATGCTTAAAATTAAGCCATCTCCATGAGAATCAATAGATGCTTTGATTGGAAATGTTGAATGTGTACTTCATGTCTTAAATTATGCTTAGCTCCATGAGAATAGGTAGTTGAATATATTTTAGGAAGCTTTTGTTGCTCGAGAGAGAATATTAGTATTTATGATACGTTCTTCCCCATAACAAGACATCCATGACCTAAGGTTAAAGTTTAATAAACACTACTTTGGTAAGAAAGCCTAGCCTATGCGTTTTAGCATATTGATCATTTTATCCTTGCTTAGTTCATTGCATCCTTATTTACTTTTATGCTTCATTTTCATTAAGTATTTTAATTGCTTGCTTTAATTATTTTTACCACCAAACATCATATTATATGTTTTCGAACACATTAATCGTTCGAGAAATTATTAAATTACCCACTCCCTGTGGATTCAACTCGTACTTGCCGTTGTACTAAGCTACGCCATGCGCTTGCAGTATTAATATTGAAGGACGTAAAGTCCCGATCACCTCTCCCTAAACATATGTTAGTTGTCCTTAATGAATCACCAATACATCAATGAATAAACCTCATACACACTTGAGAACAATATTTCAAGATAAAGATTCCACCTTTAATGGAAACCACCCGTAAAAGGCTAATAGAATGTAGAAGAAACTCTAATTGCTTAAACCCTAGTTGCATTTATGTATCAGCCTCCCTCTTATCTTCTGTAAATTGATTTGAGACTTATTTAGCCCACAATACAATAAATAAACCCTAGGACAAGATACTACTTGTTTCCCAAGCAAAACCCACAAAACGGAAAAACACGTGTTCGCCACTAGACAAGCCTACTTAAACGAGCCAGTGAACTACTCAAACGAGCAGCAGTGTCTAGCCCTTCACTGAAAGTTGTAAGGCTTTGCCTTGTTTTCGTTTGAGGCACCACTCTCCCATGCCTTGCCTAGTTTAAGGCATGACCAAAAGCCTTTGTTGAGTACCTTCTTGTCTTATTCAAGGCTTCCCTTGCCTTGTCCAAGACACTCCAAAACATTTCCATTGATCACTTCATAGAGCGATCCGAAGCTCAACATCTCATGCCTCATTGTACACCCAACATCATTCTCAAGTATATACAAGCCATGTAGTAAGGAATAAAATAAATTCATCTCCAATGCTACGAGAATTCTCATTTGCTTCAACCTGTTCGTTAATAAAAGATATAATAATCCATAGACAAGAAGTTTGCAGTCTTTAGGAAGGGAAGAAAAATGTTGAAACTATCAAACGAATAAGAAACAATGACCATCATCAATCGTGATACAATCACTAGTTTACTTATTTTAAGGAAGTGTTGGTTAAATATATTTTCATTATTCAAAACCAGTTTAATATATCATTCAAATTGTAGTAAATGAAAATATAATTATATTTAGGAAAATGATATATACAGCCCTAAGGGCTGTATATAAGAAGGAATCTTGCATTTGATTTATTTAATTTAATATTATTTTTGCTTTGAAAACATAAACATTTAATTATACTTTATTATTTTATCATTTATTATTTCTTGGGAAGTTAAAAATCATGATATACCACTGAGTTTCTTCATAATTCACCATATACCACATGAAATGTTGTAGATCACCATATACCATTGAGTTTTAGTCTGTTAGCACAGAATACCATTAATGACACATTCCGTTATTTTGTCGTTTGTGGCAAAATTATCAGATTACCCTTACTCATTCAACTGGAGCCATTGTTAGGGTTGACTTCCCTAAACACCCATTATGATTCCAGATTTCTTCCCCAAATACCTTCAATTTTCCAATTTTCCAAATCAATCAAAACTTTCAATCAATCCAGATTTCTTCCATTTAATACCTTCTACATTCCTTGTTCCATATCTTCTTTAACCAAGCTTATTTTATGGAGAAATCCAAACTACATTAACCTTCAATCTTTAACAACAATGGCGACATCCCTTCATCAAAGACAATCACACACTCTATAAACAAACTCATATTCTTTCTCATCCTTTTATCTCCCTAAACAGAATATTTGCTTCCCTTCGGATGGAAACCCAAATAACAATGATGAAGCTTCCATTAATCCTATTAATCCCATTTTTACTGTTTTTTTCTTTTCTATTATGGTTGTTGTTATTACATTAATGTGTCTCTCAATTTTGGAGATGGATGATGATTGATTGGGTTCCATTTTAAAAGGGATTGGTTTTCTGAAAAAGCTTGAATTTGTATTGGCAATGGCTATGGTTGATAATGCTAATGTTGCTGCAGTTGCACATACTGCCTTTTTACCACAAACGTCCGAAAAAAGCGTCAAAAATTTGTAACTCAAGTAATGGTATTTGACGCAAAAAAAGAGGTCATTAATGGTATTTGATGCAAAAGAAAAAAAGTAATGGTATATGGTGAATTAATATTTACCACAAACGGCAGACTAACGGAATTTGTCATTATGGTATTCTGTGCTAACGAACTAAAACTCAATGGTATATGGTGATCTACAACATTTCATGTGGTATATGGTGAATTACGAACAAACTCAGTGGTATATCATGAAATTTCCCAATATTAATTGTTTTTCAATTTCAAGATTAGATTCTCTTGAAAATTTAAAATTATTAATGATAAAAAAAATTTGTTAATTTATATGTACAGCCCTAAGGGCTGTAAATAACATTGCCCTTTTATTTATGCCTTTTTCAGTTTCATTTCATGCACCAATTTTCCATCAAATTGATATCCGACCTTCAAGGTTCTGATCCTTCTATCAAGAAATTAAGAAGGAAAAAAAAAGAGAGATTGCATTTCCAACTTAATATGTCTATTTCCAACTTTTCAATATTCGTTGTTTAACTCGTTTACACTATGTTTGGATAGAAGTAAATGAAGGGAAGGGAAGGGGAAGGTGATAGAGAGATTGCATTTCCCTCATTAAGATACCAATATGGGAGGGGAGCACGGGAGGGAAATTGATGGAATTAAGGGACACGGAGGGAGAAAATTCTTCACGTTTTAAACAAAACAATACTTCTAACATAACAAAGATATGAAAAGAAAACATACCCAACGTTCGAGTACGCTGGACCAAGTTCTTACTCACTTTGACCAGCAGACGAGCCTGCATAGTGATACGCTCGACTCAGGGGACAATGATACTGAATACGACAAGTGTTTTGGTGAGGCAGAGTCTGTTGGGGAGCCTGTGGAGTGGAATCTCGTTAGAGGGGTTGCCGGTCAGTTTAGGGGTAGAGCCCATAACTCTGATGGCCCTTCTGATCAGGTGGGAGGCAGCCTGATTGAGAATGCAGCTCCACGGGGGAGGACACGCTCACAGTCTGCTGTTAAGGACTGGTTGATTACATCACCCCAGCCCGGGAGCCCGGTCGATACTCGTTTTATACCCAACTACAAGGGCACATAGCGAGGATTATTTATGATGGATTAGAGCGTAACCCTCCAGTTTTGGAGTGTCGGCTTAGGAAGAAGACGGTGGACTCGATCATCAGACTACAGGACATGTCTGATGAGATGTACGAGGTTTTACCTGCCAGTGCCCTTGGCCGTCTGTCGTACATCTCCTAAGTTTTCAAAGTCCTGCAAATATAAAATTATTTTTTAACAACTAATTAAAACATAAACATAATTAAGTAATTACATAATAATATTAACATTTATTAAATTAATTAAAATAATATAATTATAATAACAACATTAAAAAAATTATTATTATATAACAATAATATGTTATTAATTTAATAATAATACAACAAATATTTTAAATAAAATATATTTTAATATTAACATTTAATAAATTAAATAATAACAAAACAATAAAAAAAATTCAAAAAAAATTCAAAAACATAAATAGGTACAATCGCACAAAATGTGCTTTTGTACCATGGTAGAATCGCATAAAACGTGCGATTGGACCATGGTACAATCGCGCAATATGTGCTTTTCTACCATGGTCTAATCGCACGTTTTGTGCGATTCTACCATGGTACAAATGCACATTTAATTTTGTGCGATTATACCATGATCCAATCGCACAAAATTTGCGATTCCCTCTTATTTATTTATTTTTTTGAAAAATTTCGAATTGATTATTTTAACTTACCGAATCGTGTTCATGCTCGTTTTGGTTCGCCATTGTTGTTCGATTACTACTTTTAGCTTGTTTTAGTTCAGAGAGTTTTTTAAGAGATTTTTAGAGAAATGTTAGAGTTTTTGAGTTCGAAAATTATGCAGGGGCAATTATGTAATTTCAATATATAAGAGGTGGCGATAAAATGAAAATGGTGGCAAACAGTAGACAACACATTATACACAACAGAAAGCAAATATATATACACAACACATTATACACTTATGTAAAATTACACATAAGAAATCAAAATTGAAAGACAGGTTTGATTGGATTATACCTGCAAAGAAGCCAACAGTAGACAAATTTGCTGCTGTTATAGTGTAGTATATAAGGTGTTTGATCAGAAAAAGACCAAGAGCATAGATGATGTACGAACAAAATGTTGCGAAGTAGACTGGTTTATTGTCAAGATTGTAAGGGCAAATGCAACGAAGTGTACAAGTCGGAAGAGTCCAAACTCCGAAGGTCTGGCTCCCATGAACTTCGTGCTTAATAAGATGCAATTTTTGACGAACATATTGGCGACCATGTTAGTATTTAAAGCACTCACATTTGCAACTCCGCCATATACGATACATCTCAGGAAGGCGACTGTGGATACTTTAGTACCCGATATCACACCCAAGGATGCTTTTCATAGGCGTTTGCCCCCTGATCCAATTAGGGGATCGAATAGATTTTAGGAACATGAATAGCTTCTATTTACTTGGGCAAGTAATGTCTATCACACAGGATTTTCAAAGTGAGATACTAAGTAAAGTTTAAGGATATGCCAGATTGTCATCATAATCACGCAATCAGTCCTTCGATTTTCTCGATTCTTAGTAATGAACTGTGAACAAGATGAAACTTGAACAACCAGCCAAGATTTAGTGATTATATACCATGTTAGAAATGCTTGATTTATACAACCCCACAAAGAAAGTTAGCATAATGTTATCATATACATGTCCTGCTTCACTATCTCTGTATTATTGTGACTGAATACAGAATAGGGCATACTGATCATATTTGATATTACCAGGTAAATGATGCCTTCTTATAAAATAAGAATAAAGCAACCTCTAAAATGATTGGTAACTATTAAATATTGCGTCTAAGATATCATCTTTGTTAGAATATATAACATATAATGGGGCCTTAACTATAAGCTTTTAGTTGAGTTCGTTGCTTGACATGGTATTAGAAGCCAACGTGATAAGTGGTTACAGTTTTGATTCTTAACCACCCTTCATTTAAAGTAGAATATTCAACATCAGGTATGAGGAGGGTCTGTGCTGCATCCACACTTCTAGCCCAAAGGGCTTTCATGTGAAAAGTCGTGTTAGAGTATACAACATATCATAGAACCTTACGCTTATGGTTGAGTTAGTTTCTTGACATCACATTAATATCCACTAATTGACTGCAATTAGTGTGTTCAAAACAACTAGAGCTAAAAATACTCAATAATGGCTCTTTGTAATCATGTAGAAGTATGATCATTTTATGTCTCTTACATATTTTCACCTACTAAACTATGATGTTTATCTTATAGCTTAAGATTGTTTCCATTAATCTCAAAACAGGGAAGAGAAGCTTTCAAGCAAAGGAGGCACCTCTTAAAATTATAATGTAAATACACTTGCTTGCTCTTTGGAGTAAAAAAGCATCAAAGAACAAGGATTTCTTTTTTTATACTACAATATAGAAGCATACTATCAAGTGTTTTGAGTATCCAATGTATCTTGTAAGATATACTCTATAACCAAGTAGATATGCATCAACTTGAACAATATCAAAGAAACATTGCATCCAATAGGTCAACCCATAACATATCAAATCTCACACACACACCCCACAAATCCGAACAAGATTGCAGTTACGAAAACGAGGCGAAGTTCTATGCAGAAAGAACTAATAACCCGTTAACAACAGCAACAACAATGTCAGGCCCTTGATTCCAAACAATTGGAATCGGCTACATAAACCAATTTGTCGGTCCTGGTGGGTGTCCACATGAATTCTCTTTCTCCATTCCTTTTGATTTTCAATTGTCTGTAGTAACACAACACATTTTTACGGACAATAAATTAGAGTTGTTCAAAACAAATACGATTACCCGATATTCACCATACCCTGTAACTGAAACGATTTGGCCTAACTTAAAATGAATTTACGGTTATGTAAAAACCAATATGGACACAAGACCCGATTTTAAACCGACTCGAAACAATTAACCCGAAATGAACACCTCTACAAAAGAAGATGTATGGAACAATTCTCTGAACAGACAGAAAATCAGATTTGTAACCACAGAATTTCTGGGGTCAATCACATTAATTAGTCCATAACTTAAGCAATTAACAAACTTTGGGATCTTGACCACATTGTAAAAGATTAAATGGGTACATATCATATAAACATAACATCCTAGATCAATGTAAAATTTCTAGAAATTGTAATTAGTATCCATTATAAAACTAATTATTAACATAACCCACATCAGTAATTAAGTTGAAATAAAGGAGGTTGGGATCTCAAGAAAGATCAAAAAAAGGTTCTGCATTTCAACAAATTTGATAGTAAAAATAGAGAAACATGAGCCAAGAACATAGGATATACTTAAATCAAATGGAAAGTTGTCAGTTTAGGGGAAAGCAGCAAAACGAAGAGCCCATATATCAAAGAAACTGAACCAAACAGAAGGTTATTTCAGCGAACCTACCAACATTAACAACCAATCTAATTCTAATCATTCAGCCGGTCTCCGGAAAGACCGTCTTCCTAAGAGATATTTCTCTGACCCAATTCACGTGTGTATTTTATCATTCTACGGATGAATTCAAAGAGAAAGTCTTGGTAAATAACGGTTAGTTATGAGGTTAATAAATCACCCTTATGTGGTTTGATGTGATAGGAGGAGAGTTTTATTGTTTTAATTTATCTTTTTTTATTTTGTTTATTTTATTATTATTATTTTTGTCTTTTTATAGTAATTTACGAATCACGGTTATTAATTAAGAAATTTTGGAATTTAAAATAACAAATGATTGGTCAATAACACTACCAAAAATAGTACATTGTACAATACAAGTACTTTTATTCAATGCAACATGATGGTTCTAATAGAACATAAGAGTACTTGTACTCTTTAATCATCGATCAGTGATATTACTTTTTCCTCAACATGTTTATATATTTACAAAGTCTATTAAGATATTGTATAGGTTTTAGGTCAAATTGAATATGTTAATAGTTAAATTATGACATATAATTTGACAATAATGTTTTATAATGTAACTCTTTTAAACTTCTAATCTTTAATTATCTTTTTGAAAATAAGTATTCAAATTGTATAGATATATAGTATATGTAACACCCGGGCCTAACGGACCAATAGTGACTACTCATGGAGACTGTAGACTGGCCTCACAGACTATTACAAGTCTTTCAAGCGCACTTTGGCCTCACTCGTGCGCACCCGAAGGAACTTCCCAAAAGGTCACCCATCCTAAGTTTGTTCCCCCACCAAGCACGCTTAACTATGAAGTTCTTAGTGAATAGGCTCTCATGAAAAGAAGATGCACCTTGTAGATATAAGTAGTTTATCAATCTTTTTTAACGCTAAATCAAGGTATCACACTTGCCCCCACTTAGAAATACAACGTCCTCGTTGGATAGTAGTTTCAGGATCTTTTCCCCTGCTCGGCGCACTGAACACACAATCAGTCACAGTCGCATGTTTGCTCTGATACCATTTATAACACCTGGGCCTAACGGACAAATGGTGACTAGTCATAGAGACTGTAGACTGGCCCCACAGACCAACACAAGTCTTTCCAGCGTACTTTGGCATCACTCGTGCGCACCCAAAGAAACTTTTTAGGAGATTACCCATCCTAAGATTGCTCCCCACCAAGTACGCTTAACTATAGAATTCTTAGCATGAAAAGAAGATGCACCTTGTTGATATGAGTAGTCTATCAATCCTTTTTAACGCGAAATCTGGGGTATCACAGTATAACATTTAGTTCAAATTTAATATGTTAATAGTTTTAACACTATTATTGATAGTATTATCCACGTCGATAAATGTTATTTGACATTCATCCATAGAATGATAGAATAACACCATTTTATATAATATCGTTCTAAAATTGTGAAATTGAACCATATTTAGGTAGAAATTTATCAGTTTAACGTCGAAATTGATCACTCATAGGTTCAAATTGATTTTTTACTTTAATTGATATGTTTCAGTGTTACTTTACGTTGAAATCGAAACCTTTAATGTCAAAATTAATTGCTTTAAAGTCAAAATCGATAAATGTCCAGAAAATGGAAAAAAAACAAGGGAAAACGTGACACGCTCTATTTGTGTCGGCCCACTCTTGCTCTCAATTTAAGACGGCCTCAGCCAAGTTTTGGTGAAAGATAATAATAGGATAATTAAATTAGAAATGGTCACTCTTAAAGACCGCCTCTCGCAAGAATTTCTGTCTGTTTGGAGTTTACCGGAGACTTTCTAAACTATTTCAAGTTATTAAATATTTAATTATTGGAAAGTTCTACTTTGAACTTAATTTTATGCCAAAGAAATTAGATGATTGACTCACATAACCACATTTATGTATTCTATTCTATTTTAATAAAACTAAAAATTCAAATTTAAAAATCTCACATTTATCCGTGAAACTTATCTGACAATAAGAATCTCTTCTTTTGATTTATAAATAAAAATCTCACAGTTAAATCATTTATTTATCTATAATGTTTTTCATTTTTTTTACATGTTAGTATACATTGCGACCTTTTATTAATGTTGATATATGTCGTACATATATTAACAAGACGTTTAGATGCAGATAGTATACAAACTTAAAGATGAAAAAAAAAAGATTGAAAAGTAGTTTATAAAAAGTATATTTCGAGTCTTAATACCTAATACACTTTATAAAAAAGAAAATTTTCACGTGGCAGCATCGAACTTTCATGAAATGTCAATGATAGCACTTTTTAAGATTTTTCCACATAGTAGCATCCATTTTATGCGTTATCTAACTGCCATAGCATTTTCTGTTAAATTTTTGTCCATTTCCGTTTAATTCACCATTTTGATGTTTCTACTCTTATTATAAGTGTGGATTGTTGTCTTTATAATTTGCTCTAAACCATTTTTATGCTCTCAAATACTTAATTTACTATTTTGACGTTTAATTAACCTTTTAAGTTATCAAAGCTCTCAAATATTGTAACAATTTTCTTTTCATTCAAGTTATTGTCTTTATAATTTACCCTAGTTAAGTCATATGTATTAGTGCTTGAAATGCACCTTTTGAACTTAATAATTCTAGTTAAGTATATCAAGTAAAGCTAAGGCTTATGTAATAGTGCTTAAGGCACCTTTTTGTCTAAATTGCATACAATTTGAATGAAAATAAAATTGTTACAGCATTTGAGAGTGTTGATGAATTAAATAGTGAATTAAATATCAAAATGATGAATTAAACACTTGAGAGCTACTGTGAATTAATTATAAAGAATGTCAAAATGGTGAATTAAACAGAAATTGACAAGAATTTACCGAAAAATGCTACGAGACTTAAATAAGGCATAAATTAAAGGGAAAATTACATTAAAAACTCCCAACTATTTGCGATTTAAGTATAAAACTCCCAACAATTGATTATTATTTAAAACTCTCAACTTTAGACTCATTTTATATTTAAAGTCCAAGATGACTTATAACCGGATAAATTAGTTTTAATTGAGAAGTAGTGGGACCCAATTGTATTTATTAATCACCTCACTTCCCTTGACCTTACACGACCCTTCACGTACCCTCCCATTTCAACAAAAGGTAACCGGTTAAAATAGGTTATAAAATGTATCGGTGCTTTATATTTAAGATAGGCCTATAGTTGGGAGTTTTGAATAATAATCAATAGTTGAGAGTTTTATATTTAAACCGCGAATAGTTAAGAGTTTTTAAAGTAATTTTCCCTAAATTAAATTCTACCGTGTGGAAAAATCTATAAAAGTGCTACAACTTAAAAGTTAAAAAATTTTATTGTACCAAATCTGAACTCTTTACTGATTGCTCATTAGTTTCTCATTCCCTCTTCATTTGATACTTCTTCGTTATCTAATTTTCAATTTAAGCTTTGTTTAATTTAAATTCTACTACAAAATGCTTATTTTTGGCTATATTAAAAAAACTCTATAGCAAATGCTTATTGTGTTAGTTGCGTGACATATTAAAATTATGCTTAAAAAAAAATCAAATATCCGAGTATTCGAAAGTACCCGAATAAATTGGACCGGAACATGAGCCTTTTAAAAAGATACTGATTAATTGGTTATTCGCCTTTTCGGATATCCAAAATGTCAAGTATCTGCTAATGAACACCCTTAGAGTAATTATATATTTCCTCCGTTCCGTAATACTTGCTACATTTAATTTTTTTTACGCAATTCAATGTATTATTTTGTTCATTTATATGTCGAATTATACACATTTAAAAATTATAAAGAGTTTATATTATGAAAGTATGCGATTAGATGATTTAAACAAGATCTCACTTTACTATATTATTACTTACATATTAACCATAATATATAAAATAAACTTAAACGATGAATAATGGCCAAAAATAAAAAGTAGCAAGTATCGTAGAACCGCCAAGTACAATACAATTAGTTCAGTCTATGCAAAATAATATAAAGTGTAATTTATTTGTTGATAGCTCGTGTTCCAAACAGGTTGCTTTTTAATGAAAGCATTAAATAAGAGAGATGAGTAAGCATCATTAACAATTTCCGGAAAATCAGGAAGTTGCTTTAAAATAAAATAAATGTTGATTGATTTACACATTCACAAATCATAAGATCTCGTATCTCCCTTTTGATACACTCACTCACCAATTACCATATTACCACAAAGCCATGAAGTTAATTATTATTGGAGCAAAATCAACAATCTTATCATACTTCATAGTAGGCCTACTAGTTTAAGAAATTGTTTCATCTACTCTCACAATAAACAAAGTAGTACTAATGTTGCTAAATGACTTATACTCCCTCCTATTCTATTCATGCTACTGGTCTTATTTAGTTTTTTACATTTATCGAGATAATATTTTAACATTTAACATATCAAATTATTTTTAATTAAAAATTATAAAAAGTTGATATTAAGAATCTTTGTATTGAAACGAATCAATCAAAACCCCACATGACTATATTTTAACATATAGATTAACAATAAACTACAAATTAAGAGTAATAAGTGAATAGTGTTCAAAAGTAAATGGGACAAACAAGGTGAATAGGAAGGAGTAATTTAAATTAATCGATATTTTCAACAAGTTAAACAAGCTAACAATCACAACCATTAGTATTATACTTCTAAACTTTATGCGGTTTATACAATCACTACCATAGTGTAGTAGTATCCAAATAATTATAAAAAATCTTAAACACAAACTGTCTCATTATAAAAAATGTAGATTTATAAAAATGCTCAAAATTGTTATAAATAGACTCATCATTATCGTATCTAGTATATTCCACCAATTATAAAATATGATCAGGGTCTAAAAAGAATAAAAGACGACAATCCATTCCTACTAAGGAGAATGCCGCCAAATAGTCCCTCAACTCTAAAATTTGTGAGACCTACATAATGAGAATTTGTGAAAACACAAAAATAGAAACATAAATAATGAATGATCACCACCACAATTAGAACTTACCTTCTCATCAAGGCAACCTAAATATCTAGGAATAAGCTAAATTTATGTTACATTACACATTTCTAGCTTAACATCAACAGCACAAGTATGAATCATCTATTGAGTTCCAAAAAAACATATGGCTTAGAAAATATCGCAATTTCATGTAAAATCAAAAATAGATCTTACAAGTAACAAGCCACACACATCAAAGAGGGAAAATATGTATTTTAGTGCTTTTACCCTCTTCTTTTATCTCCTAACTCCTATTCCCCTACTATACACATTTTTCCCCAAACACCCAACCTTGGTTAGTAGTTATAGTCATAGTCGTAGTCGGCAATAAAAACCACATTGATAGTGTAATAATTTACCTAAAACCCAACTAATGAACCAACTCGACACTAGTAAGTACTTGACCATCTTAAAAAACACAACGGAGTACAATTCCATCATATATAGCTTCCTTCGTCCTCTTATTTTGCAACACTTGCCAATCTCCAAGTATCCTACCAATTTTGCAAAACTTTTTAGAACAATTCTTTTTTTTATTCCTCTTCTTCGCACATGCTTGAGCTTGCCGTTTTCCTTTCACCGAAGAAACAAAGCTAAACGATGCAAAATGGTAATACGAAATGAAGGAATATAAATACCCAAAACTCAACCAAAAAATAAAACCGACCCTTAAAGGTGTCAGCTACCCAAATCAAGACTTTGGCAAAGCTCCTTCCTAAGCTTTTGAGAGAAAAGCCTACAAGCGTCGATACTAAGATCAACAGCAGCGGCAAGGGCCACATATGCCGCAGCATCTTCCGTACAGGTCACATGCTGCACACCCACCTCCACCGTAGGCTTACTACATTTCCCTTCACCTTCGACAAGCGCCGACATAACAAACCCTCTGTATGCACTGTATGGCCACAAACCCGTTCCAAAATCCCCACTTTTTCTTCTTGGACTACATCCTGGTGAACCGGACACTCTACTCCCCCGGTGTGAGCCGCTCCCATTATTAACCGGAGATAAACCCAAATCAATCGAAAACTTCCCTCCTTTGGAGGTGTTAAGAGTTGACTCGGCCAACACCACTCCAGCATTTGCACTCATATCAGGAATCAACTCGAATTTGTATCCAAGTCCATCATTGGATCCTCGTTCACGCCACGCCTCAAGGCGACCCCATGGCTTCCAAGTTCCTTCACCTGGTCTAAGGATTAACCAAGAACCTGGGTTAGACCGGCTTACACGGTCTGAACCAGGTGATGCAACAAATGGTGTTACCATTGATGCTGCCGCTACTGGTGAACCAGATAAGTCATGGACAGTAATTGACCATCCTTTTCTTTCTTTACCCGGTCTTTCTCTTTCACTTCCAAATGAACTCAACCATCCTCTTCCACTCCCTTGGTCTAATGATCTGACAAAACAAAATAAACCCAAATTACACTCATTGTCCAAATGGAAAAAGTTGGAAAATATGAAACGAAACTGAATAAGAAAAAATTACGCAGTCAAATCTTGTTAATAAGACTATTCAACTTGTGCTTTTGTATAAATTCCTATGATTATTTGGCAGTATACAAAGATGCATACCATGTTCTCTATCACACATTGACAATTTGAAAGTCTTTTGTTAGAAAGTTGTGTACATCCACTATGTTGTAATGTAAACTAATTTCAGACTTTATTTTATCTACTTGACTTGACTTCCAAAAATATTTGGTAATCTCAATGATCATCAATCATGAATATTATCCTTTTAATATTATTTGAAAAATCTAAGAGGTTGCAAGTTGCAACACCTCCTACTGAACGAATTTAACAAGATCTCCCGCGGACATATTTTATCTTTCCAAAAATATTAATTAAAATTCTCTCCTTAAGGTGAAATTTCCAAACGAAACAACATTAGAGAACAGAGGGAGTACTCCATATTACTCCCAATGTCTCTCATTTTGCATTCTTTCCACTAAATTTACTCATTTTACACTAGTATTGAATCATTGATTGAAAGCTTAATTTGGAAACATTGAATAATGAGAGGAAAAATTGATACATCATACATTAAGCATTCAAATACTCAGCTAACATTAAGCATTCAAATAAAAATTAAATTCCTAGCACTAGCAATCGAATCTTTTCGAGTTTGAAGAGCAAATATCACTTTTTTTTGTGAAAAATCATAGTTTAATTCTCATCTAACTCGCCTAGCACTTAATTAATTAAAAATAAAACTTCTAATTTTGTTTAAATTCCAAAATTAATACTACCATTGAGTACAAGATGTATGATATAACACAATAAGATTAGACTCGATTCTCAACAAAGAGTATCTTCTTTTAGTTATTTAGTTTCCTGACAAACAACAATTCCTATGTATTCAGAAATTGCATATAATATTTGCCAACAAAGATGGAAATAAGCTCTTCATCTAAAGTTTTATGTATGGGAATTATATGATTCTACGGTGTAAATTGATAGCTAAATTTAGAAAATATACAACAAAAAAGGTAAATTGACTTAAAAGTTAAACTATTGAATATTGAGTTGATAAAAATGTTTTGAACTTGTGCAATTTCTCCATAAATCCCTAAACATACTAAAATAAAATGTGTTTAGAATTGGAAAAAAACTACAAAAATATGGGAATATTTCCAGAATTATATACTCATTAATGAACAAAACGAAAACGTTCATAAGCAATTCATTCAAATTTGATCGAGAAAAAGCTTACCTAGAACGTTGATGATGGCGGTCAGAATTACGGAAGCTAAAATTACAGGTAAAAACAGGTTGACGAATATTCCCTTGGATCTGAAAAACTTGAGGACTGCATTCAGGTTCACCGTCAAACTGAAAAACGAATCTAGGATCAGGATCAGCTCTAACATTCAAATGAAACTGTGAAGCAGATGATTCTTTACCCTCTTTTCCAACACAAATCCATCCATTATGAAAAACCATAGCCCTTGATTCACACCCTTTAAGATTCAACGGTACAGAAACTTTACCTAACAATCTACCCGTATTTTTGACACCACAAGTAGCCCCAGTTCTTCCAGTAAATATCGATATCTTCAAAAGCAGTTTCCCGGCAAAAATTGATTTTCCGGCGAGTTTATTAATGTCGTCTTTGCTTAGATGAAAAGTAGCGGCGTAGGAACTAGCGTCAGGAAAATTAGTTTCCGACGGAATGTAAGGGATAACAGCGGTTTGAGGAGGAAAATTCTTGAGTTTAATTTTACAAAAACATGGAGAAGAAGTAGGATGAATTACTGTTCTTACTGGTTTTGATTGTACTGGAACTTTTAATGCAAGGTTGCCGACGGTTAGTCGAACAAATGGACATGGGTCCATGGTGTTTGCAGTTTCTACACAGTGAAACGTGATTACTACTAAGTTTAAGCAAAATGTCAATACAATCGTTGATTGATCATTCTGGAGAATTTGAAGAAGGGATTATTTATGGGTTTAAGGGTTTGAAAGTGAGAAAAATGAAATAAAAAACTGGTTTTCCTTGAAAAATGGAGGCGTGTAGAGAGAGAAAGAGAGGAATGAGTTGTTTACAGGAGTGGATGGAGTACAGCTGGTTACAGCTTGTCATTAAACCAAGTCTACTGCTATTGGTATTGGAGTCTAGTATTTTTTGTGACAATAAAATTGTTATACTCCTTAAATTTATTTTTTTTTAATTGACGTACTTAATCTAATCTTTAAATTAAATGAAGGAGTACCATCCAAAATCCAAGTAGGACCCTATCAAATCATACTTCCTCGGTTTTAAATTATTAGCAATATAGCTTTTTCACGTAATTTAATATACTAATTTAATTTTTAATACTTCAAATTATGAACAGTAAAAAATTATAAAAATTAGATATAAATAATATTTATTTTGAGACGAATTAAACAAGATCTCATTTGACTATATTTTAACTTGTAGATTAAAAACTAAACAGTTAATCCCAAATTAAGAATAATGAATAAATAATGTAACAATTCAAAATGTTGCACGTAATTTGAAACGGAGAAAGTACAATTTAACAAAAGAACAACAAAATAACACATGATAAGTTTTTAGAGTTTTGCCAAATATAGAATTATATTAATTTAATAGGACTAATTTTTTGAAAAGGAATTTAATATGAGTATTGGACTATAATTTATTTTGTGTGTGCCAACGTATTTTCCTAAATGAATTTAAGTTAAATTAGGTAAGTATTCAAAAAATATTTTAACATTAATTCTTTATTTTATATAAGAATCTTAAAGAGATTAATTGTTCTAAAAAAATATTTTATATTGTAAGAAATTATTTTTGAAAAACATATTGATTTAAATTATCAACATGATGAATCATATACATTATACTAAAAAATTTGAAAATTTTCAAGTATCACAATTAAAGAAATTTTGACAAATGGAAATTATTTATTGGCTAAAAAAAGGACGTAACATTTGAACTTGACAAATATTTTTACTATTATAGCATATTTGACTAGCATATATTTATAGTTAAATTTATTAAATTAGAGAATATAATATATTGGATAATATATTATTGACAATATATTCATAATATATTGTTGAAAATTTCTAAAATTATAGAGCTAATATTGTAATTTGTGAATTTTTGTATTAATCAAACTAATAAAATAAAGTACATAAATTTAGTAGGTTACAAATTACATATGATAAGTTCAAACCTTTGCTTAACATACACCCAATGCGAACTTCATCATGGGAATCAGCATATATAGTAACAAGAAGGTTTTGCATGTGACTTGATATGAATTCTAGGCGAGACACTCATCCTAAAACATCATTTACTATCTACTACGGTGCTTAGGAATGTATCTTGAAAATATGTTTTGAGATATCAAAATTTTCACTAAAATCTTAGCACAAGGAAAAATTCAAACAATAAGAGAAAACTTAGATGGAAGAAGAAACGAAAATTTACAATTAAGGATTGCAAGTTCTTTATGTACAGTGCGAAGGAGGAGAATTTTTCACATATTTTCTATATGCTATTCATATATGAATAACCATGAGGAGCGACAAAATCAACAGAAATTTCCCATTTTTACTATATTAGAAGCGAGAAAATAACATTTAGTATGTTATGCATATCTAATTTAAGCGTTATAGACTTTTTTTTCTAGCCTGACTAAGCTTCATATAATGAAAAGTTTCAATATCATTGATGAAATTCTTAGTAATAAGTCTACCTCAAACAAAAGCAATTTGGTTTTCATTAATAACAAAAGGGAGAATGATCGTGAGATGATTAGCTAGTACTTTTACAGATAATCTTATACGAAACATTGCACAAACTAATAGGTCTCAAGTCTTTTATGTTGATAGGGTTTTTTAACTTTAACACAACATGTATAAAGTTGAAACCATTGAAAATACTTACACCATTCAAAAAATTGTTTATAATCACAAATTTTATCCCCCGCTAAGTCCCATAAATGCTTACAAAAGAGGACAAGGAATCCATCGAGACTAAAAGACGTATCAGCGTGCATAATTTTTAAATTCATAAGTTATCTTCCTTTTTGAAAGGAGTTATCTAAGAGTTTGCCTTAATCGTATCCATTTCTATTTCAGATCTTGATGTTGTGAATAAGTTGGAATAATATTTTGGCTAATGTGTAAGAAAAAATATAGTCAAGTAAAATCTTATTTAAATTGTCTAATTGCATATTTTCATAATATCAAGTTTTTATGATTTTTAGCTGTGTATAATCTAATATATATACACAGTTAAAATAACACATTAAATTATGTAAAAAGTCAAATATAGCAAGTATAGTGAAACAAAAATATTACTACTACTTCATGTGGTAGGCAGCACTCAGCAGGGTAGAAGTAGAGTGATGGCCACAGATAACACAAACACAAAATATGTAAGAGATTACCGTGTTAAAACTTAGGAGGTGTTTGGTAAGTGTATTTTAGATGTAAGAAAGAGATTCATTTCACCTTTACATTACTTTTTGTTTGGTATAAGATTTTGTTAATCCAATCCATTACATGAGGGTAATGAATTCCATTTCTTTGTTACTACTCAATACTCAAGGGTAACATTTCAATTTGTTCTTTCTTTCATTTTTTTCTTAATGTGAAACTATCATCTGCACTCTCCCCTCATGATCTTCAATGGTGATTTTGTCTTAAATCTTTTCTCTCTATACATAATATTTTGATTATCTCACATCATTTACCCTAAATTCCAAATCAACATAACAACATAGAAGAAAAAAAAATCCCCAAAGCTCTTGTCATTCAAATAACTTTTTACAATATTAATTATTTTTGAATGGTTCTTTTTGGATTTTGTCGCAAGGTTAGTTTTAACAAAATTAATTTTTTTATTGATCTTTTTAATAATTGGCCGAAATAATTAAAAGAGTACCAACAATTAATCATGAGATTTCTTCAAAAAAAAAAAAATTAATCATGAGATAATTAGAGAATATATATAATAATTAGTTTTAAATGAGTTGAAAAGCTGTAAAAGTATATTTTTTTTATTAATCAAAGATTTGAGCTTTTGAGTTTAATTTGTTCAATAATTGTTGTTAGCTTTATTGTTTCCCTTTCATGACTATATCAAACAACTAATAACAATACTATTACCCTTACCCCTCTTTAAATGTTTCCTTTCCATTTCATTTTCAATCCTCATACCAATACCCCTTAAAGTAAAATATTTTTTGTAACAAAATTGGTTCAAATTATTTTAGTGTTAATTAATTTAATAATACAAATATTTTTTAATATTGTGCATAGTTTAATAATATAGGTCTTGTTTAATTCGTGTCAACATAATATTTACGAATATCTTTTTTTATAATATTTAATTATAAAAAATATCATTTTTGAGTATTGAATTAGTACATTAATTAACTTAAAAACAATAAATATGACATTTGAAATAAAATAGAGAAATTAATTATGTTTTAATGGGGTGTTAGGCCAAACTTTATTGGACAATATAGCATGTTTTGATACATTTAGCGGGTGAAATGGTCAAATGAGTCAATGTTAATGTTTGGTAAATTACCTTGTTGAAATAACTTATTGTTATAAATAAACTGTTTTTAAAAGGGTTGCACATAGCAACAAATTCAAAATCAATTGATCAAACCAAATAATAAAATTAATTGATTAAGTTGATTAATGTAATTAATTATAATTTATAATTAATTACATTAATTAATTTATAATTCATTTGCCAAATGCCCTTAAAAAATCCATACAACACTTCTCAAATTTAAAAGGTTGCTGCTCTCTGCCTGTGAATCTGTGATACTTTGGCTGCACCACACGTGGATGTAAAGATTGGAACTGCTGCCCGTGACCTCAAACTGGGTTTAGTATTTTTTTAATTGCACTCTCTTTTTTTGTATTACTTCATAGGAAAAATTGACATTAATAATATAAATTTTTGCTTTTTAGCTGTGAATAATTCAACATATTGATTATTTTTTAATAATCCAACGTTTGCCCTTAGTTCGCTGTGAATATTTCAACCTTTATTTTAGTTTGCTAGCAACATACCCTATTATTACCCATTATTAGTAATAAGGTATGTTGTGAACAAATTTATCACAAATGTTGGATTATTAAAAAATAATCTAAAAGGTGGGATTATTCATAGCGGATGAGTGAAAAGTTGGATTATTAATGCCAATTTTTCCTACTTCCTTCAGTTTATTCTATTTGGTATATCTGACTTTTTATTCAATTTAACGATTTATCTTTTTACGCAATATTTAAAAAATGCTTGAACGATAAATAGGGACGACAATGGGACGGATTCGGTTCGGATTATACATACTCCGACGTTGCTCCAGATAATAGTCGGACTTTTGTTTTCAGTCCACCTCCAATCGGAGTCGGATTATGCATACTCCAAGTTTACCCCGACTCGAACTCTCGGACCTCCAACGGAGTCGGATGCAGAGTTGGATTATTATCAAACAGTATCGTTGTGATATTGCATTAATGATTTTAAAGCACACAAAACTAACAAAATATATTTTTCCAATACAATTTAACAAAAAAATATGTACTTTATTTTGAATTCAATTTTAACAAGAGAAATCGTCTACTACAATTTAATAAAATTTTCTCGTATTTTGATTTGGCACATTTTATTTCTCTTGATTTCATTTGTCGTATCTTGATTCATTAATCTAAATAAAAATACCAATTACTTTTTCAAAATCGAAAATTACAATTAGTATAAGAGAGAGCTTGAATTAGTCACGTCTAGAGTTTTAAAGGAAACAAAATATTAGTGTAAAAGTTAAATTCAAAGTCGGATGTCCTTCAGGGTCGAAGTCGGGTCGGAGTGTCGGATTTTTAATACGGTCCAACTCCGGTCCGCCTCAAACTCGGATTCGGATTGTAAAGTCGGAGTCGGAGTCGGATAACTCTTTCCTCGGACTCGAATCAGATTATTTTCCTCGAATCGAGTCGGACTAGGGTCGATTCGGACTGAATTGACATCCCTAACGATAAAAAATGTCAAATCATAAGAACATTTATTGAATAAGACAAGATCTTATTCATTAAATACATATAACATATACAGAAAGCCTCACGCTAAAATCTCTATGATATAATCTATCTTGTAACCACTGTACACCTGGAAGAACTAATAAGGCAACTTTCATCATTCAAACACTAACTTGACCGTTGAATAAAAATCATATCGAGTCTTTCTAATCCTTGTTGATTGTGCAAGATTTGACTTGATAGCAAAAAACCCCCTAAACCAGCTTAAACCCTTACTTAAGGACAATCTATAATTTTTTATAACTATTACTAAAACAAAACACGTTGACATCATCACTATTTATTATTGCTTACGTGTCACAACCTCATTAAAAATTTTGCCTCCAAAACTCAATCATGATGTCATTGTCTTTATGACTAATATTTATTAAGACTTTAATAATGCAAATACAAATTACAAATGAGAATTTGTATTTATCCCTTTGTTGATGACAAAATAAAATTACAAATAACACTTAGAACACCTTGAAGATTGTTTTGTAACGATAACCGTTACCCGGAAGCTTGATACTTGTTGTAGGCTTGTGATCACTTTCCTTTTGTGATATTTCCCCCACAAAGGTACTTGGGTTTGATCTTGGAAATTCACAACGAGATACAAACAACACATCACACTCTTAGTACTTAGAGTATGTCACTTAATAACAATGTGTTTAGAAAACTATAAGGTTTGGAAATTCTAAACAAGAGTTAATTACTCACTTGGAAAGAACACAAGCAAATGAGAGTTAGAGAATGAGAATGAGAAAAGGTGTGCTATTCTATTCATCACCAAGCCCTATTTATACTACTCCAAGTATAGCTAAGGGTCATAGCCATTCAATCACCCATTGATGACCAATATTAATGGTCTCCAATCAATACCATTAACAAGGTATTCATGAGCATTATTCCTTCATATTAATGGCCTCCAATCAATACCATTAACAAGGTATTCATGAGCATTATTCCTCCCAATTACTCCTTTGTAACTCCAAAATTAATATGGAATAAGTAAGGGAATCCAATGCAATCAACTCAAAGGACCTTGTATCTTAATACATATTGTCCCACTACTATTTGTAGTGCTTGGTGATTATATACTTAGGATTATTAGTCATTAAATGTTGAACAATATTTACATCTTTGACTTTATTATTTTCTAACTATGACTATAGTATTATCTATATTTATTGATTTTATATATTTTTAAGTCACATCATTTAATGTATTAGAAAATCATATATTTTATTACATTTTTTTTAATTATTTATTATTTACAAATATTTATCAATGGTATTTATTCAATGAGTATTATTTGAGTGTATTGGATATTTTGAGATAGTTCAAAGATAATATACTTTTATAAGGATTTTTTTTATATATACTATTGGTTGCTTAAATGCAATGCATGATTCTAATACGATTTAAGTTGTGATTATTTTTATGCAAGTCACTTATATTTTTTGTGAATTTGTTTAAACTTTTATAAAGTAATTTTACATCTATACTTCATACTAAAAGAGTTATTCAGTAAGGACACTTGTCACTCTCACGTTTATTATTTTCCCTCCAAATAACAAATGACTATTATTAGAAAAAATTTTCAGTTAGCTAAATTAGGTAATTAGAATCTATACTACATACTAAAACCGTTATTCAGTAAGGACACGTGTCACTCTCATGTTAATTATTTTCCCCCGAAAATGACAAATGGGTATTTTTAGAAAATTTCTTCATTCAGCTAAATTAGATAATTGGAATTGTTCTTTATTCTTTATGTTATAATATATACATTTCATATTCCAGTTGGTTTATACTATCATTCTATTCTATAAAAATTGGACAATATATGGTGAATATGAATAAAAAAAATAAAAAATAAAATACTATATACTAGAACCGTTATTTAGTAAGGACACGTGTTACTCTCATGTTAATTATTTTCCCTCGAAAATGACAAATGAGTATTTTTAGAAAATTTCTTCATTTAGCTAAATTAGATATTTGGAGTCATTCTTTATTCTTTATGTTATAATATATACATTTTATATTCCAGTTGGTTTATACAATCATTCTATTCTATAAAAATTGGACAATATATGGTGAATAGGAATAAAAAAAATAAAAAATAAAATACTATATACTAGAACCGTTATTTAGTAAGGACACGTGTTACTCTCATGTTAATTATATTCCCTCGAAGATACAAATGGGTATTTTTAGAAAATTTCTTCATTTAGCTAAATTAGATAATTGAAATCATTCTTTATTCTTTATGTTATAATATATACATTTCATATTCCAGTTGGTTTATACTATCATTCTATTCTATAAAAATTGGACAATATATGGTGAATAGGAATAAAAAAAATAAAAAAAATACTATATACTAAAACCGTTATTCAGTAAGGACACGTGTCACTCTCACGCTAATTATTTTCCCTCCAAAATGACAAATGTGTATTTTTAGAAAAATTCTTCATTTTGCTAAATTGGGTAATTAGAATCATTCTTTATTCTTTATGTTATAATATATACGTTTCATATTCCAGTTGTTTTATACTATCATTCTATTCAATAAAAATTGGCTAATATATGAACAATATATGGTGAATAGGAATAAAAATAGCAATAAAAAAATTTATCATCTATGTTTTTACTAATATACTAAAAGAGTAGCTAATTAGGTAAGGAAATAATGAAAAAATATTAAATTTTGAGTTGCATATTTTGAAAAAAAGTAGCTAATAAAATAAGGAAAAATATCATGTTAATTAATTTATATCTGCGAAAGGTGTTGAATGTTGAAAAATAGTAGCTAATAAGATAAGGAAAAATATCATGGTTTTAATTTTAAGAACAATATTAAAGCTTGACTTGCATATTTTAAAAAAAATCAGCTAATAAGTTAATGAAAAATATCAAGTTTATTTAGGATAATAAGGTGCCATGTAATCAATTCTAACCTATTTAATAAATTCATTTGAAATTTTCTGTAAGAGTTTGTCATTTGTCATTTTCTAACTCCTTTATTAATATTGTATGATGCGTGATTTAAATAGAAAAAACATGTCTTTTCATTTATAAAGAAATTTTGAATGTTGTTACGCTATGTCATATTGAATAATTTATATCCTTAAAAGTTGTAAGAGTTCTAAATCAACAAAACTTTCTCACACTACTACATCTATTGAAATTTTCCTACGTACACTACACCTAACTGATTAGGTTATAATAGTCCATTGATACATTTAATTTAATTACTCGATCAACAAATTTTTTTTTGAAGATATCATTTTTGAAGATATCAACAAAATTTAATTACTCCATTACCAAAATTTTACTACACTACTACATCTACAGCTATTGAAAATACTCCCTCCGTCCCATTCTTATTGTCTACTTTCATGTGGACACGCAAATTAAGAAAGGGGTGAGGCCTACCAAAAAGTGGTATTTAATGTGTTTTAGTGGGTTTGGTTAATTGTTAATGATTCCCTCCTTTTGGACTAATAAAGTAGGTAGCATTTAAAATTTGGAGGGAAAATTAAATATTGCATTCAATGCTTACAATTACATAATTTAATTCCATAAATTACATTACAAATCTGTTAAATACCCAAAATAGTTTACATAATTATTTTACATAATTAAAAACAGAAAAATACACAAAGTCTTCATTTTTTTCTTGATTTCTTTAATGTCTTTTGTACGGCAACTGCTAACGAACAAGCTTCTCGCCACATGCGCATGCGGATATTAAATCTCTCATTGACTTCAGATTATAAAAATAAAAAGAATATGCATTTAGTTCTTAACTTACAAACAACAGCTACAAAGAACCCAAAAAAAAAATTGATGAAAAAATGAAGCCAAATGTATTCCCAAAAAATGTTTTCATATGTTCAAAACAGAAACCAGCAGCAGAGGCGCCAAACAGAGGGAAACAAAAAAATTTTAGCCAAAAAGACTTAGGCGCCAAAATGAATGAATAACCCATTCACATTCATCAAGTATATATACACTTCACTTAGTAAAAAAAATCAACTCATTAAATACATTTATTGCATCCAAAACCATTTAATATCGTTAAAACAAAAGAATTAGACAACCCAACAAGAAACCAAATAATGCAAGAGTTGCTTTTGTCACTTACGGAAAAAGACAAGCCAACTCGTGGAATATACGGGGCCATGGCAGCAAAACATAGTGTTAGCAAAAGGACAATATCAAGGTTGTGGGGCAGAATCAAAGTGCAAAAGGAGCATAATCAATTCTCCATTAAAATCAACTCCAAAAAGGCAGGAAAGATATCAACTCCAAAGGGTTAAGGAGTGGGATAGATTAAGGGATTCAATTAAGGTGGATAATGGGTTTAAGTAGGGGTATATAGGTAATTTACCATAGGGAGAGAATGTGATTAAGAAATTAATTTTTTGCCAAAAATAAAAAGTGGACAATTAGAGTGAACTGACCCAAAAAGGAATAGTGGACAATAAGAAAGAGACGGAGGGAGTATCATTTATGAAATATCTTCCCTTAAGTTATCAAAAATACACAAAAACACTCATGAGTTTAAAAAATTAAAAGATTAAATACTATATTTATATAATATATATAAAAAACTACACATAGAAGTAGATATTCAAAATATTAAATTATGATTATACTCGATATTACATGCATAAGAAAATACAAATTGATACGTTTAATTTCTCTTACACGTCAAATAGTATTTTCTCTATATTTATTATAGTTAACAAATAACATATTAATACATATATTTAAGAAATTATTTTAAATTTTCCGTGCTTGGCACGGGATTCAAGCTAGTATATAATATTTATGTTAAACTTGATTTTGAAGTATGTAGTATTTGATTTTGAAGTATGTTTTCAATAGTTGTATTACTTTATACAAATTAATGTAATTATTTTTTGTTAGCATTAATTGGTATGTTATTTTTTTAATAAAAATATTCATAATTTTGTATTCTATACTTCATGTACGATCTATATGCTTTCTATTTAAAATAAACAAATAGAAGCATAGATATAATTATATTAAAAATATAATCAAATTTTTTTATCTTTTGTTGTGATTTATTTGTCATTAATTAAATTTTTGCAATCATCTACACGCACAATGCAAAGTATGACACAAATCATACATTGTATGTAATGTATACAACTATTCAGAATGAAATGAGATGTAAGTATAATGTAAATGATACTAATATGTCGGAAAATTTAATATAAAATCGTGCATCGCACGGGCATTATCTAGTTCCTGAACTAATCCTGACCTAGTATCTAATCAATTAATTATGTTCTATTCAAATACAGAAATAATAATGTATTTTGATTGTCTCATTTATTTTGTCTAATTTTCTACCTTAATATTTCAATCTCATTTCAAAACTTTTTAATTTTGTATTGTTATCATCTTTACAGTTTGATCTTTATTTTTTCACCTAATTTTTTATAAAAATCAGTTCATATACAAATGGAATGATGAACTCAAGGTAGTAAAAGTTTTTATTCGAGAATATAATTAAATGAGAATAGTGGCAGCTTCTGTATCTTTTTACAGTTCTACGATTCGTAGTTAGACGTTCTACGATTCGTAGTTAGACTACATCACGTCATCGTAATGTGTGACATCACTTTGGCAAATTAGGCCATTTAGTAACTTTATTGTAGAGTCGTGAATGGGCCGATGGTCCATGAACTCAGACTCATCTGATCTTCTATAAAATGAAAATTTGAAATAAATAAGATTATTAATCAAAAAAATTAATAGAATAAGATCCAAATTAAAGTTTTTCCAAATATAAGAGTGTGTAGGATTTCAAGTAAAATCGTTATTTTGAGTAGCGATTTTAGGCCCAACTGAATTTAAGGAAAATCGCATTTGGGCCCAGTGACTTCCAGGTGGGCTGAACTGTCCATTCTGGCTTAAGCAAAATCGCTGCAGCCAACAGCGATTTCCAATCCATGTATTTTAGTCTTTCTTCTTCCTCTTCTCATTCCCCAATTCCCCATTTCAATTAAACCCTAAAATTTCGAATCCCCTTCTTCCTCTCCCTCTAATCTCCTTGTAGTTCTTCTGCATTGAAACTAGGCCTGTCAAACAGATCAAGTTGGATCGGGTTCGGGTTCAGATCATATATAAACAGATCAGAAAACCCTTGATCCAAACCCAACCCATTTAGTTAATTGGGTCGAAAATCACAACCTTGACCCGACCTGCAACAGATCAGGTTGACCTGATTTCGACCCACTTAACCCATTTATAATTTTTTAGTTTTTGTTTTGAGGTTTTTAACGTTGATTAAATCTAATTGTCTAGGATTTAATTCTAACTTTATGTTTTTTTGTTGTTTATTTTGTATCTACTACGAAAAATAAGAAAATATTAAATGAATTAAGTTTAGCTTATACTTATTGATTTAACTCGAAATTAACACATTTAATTAAATGGATTAAACAGGTTTTTTTCAGGTTTAAAATTTTGACCTAAACCTAGCCCATTAAATAAACAGATCAGGTCGGGTCGACCCATTTAATTAATTGGGCCAAAAGTCTCAACCCAAACCCACTTATTTCGAGTTAGGTTCAGGTCGGGTTAGCAGGACGGGTCAACTTTTGCCAGCCCTAACTGAAACCTTCAATTTGTTTAATTATAGTCTTATTTAGTCTTATTTCTCTATTGTTACTCAATTTCGTGGTAAAAGGTATGTAAATTATTCAATTTTGTTCATCTTTTTCTTAATTATTCAATTATGTTCATGATTAGGGTTTTATATCCTCTTTAATAATGTGGGTTTTTTTTATTATGCAGAACTTGTATTTCCTTATTCATTTGGCTTATTTGAGGTAAGTTTATTGAATTTTATTGTTATTAATTTATTATTGTTCATTAATTTGGGTTTTTGGTCATGAACATAGATATTTTTTTTTTAATTTTTAATTGAATGAATGAATTGTTGCTTTTGTTAAATACATGGGATATATGTTGATGTTGAGTGAATTTAGTAAATGATTGAATGTTAGATGTTGAATTGAATTATCACAATGAAAAGTAAACACATTGAACAAACATGATGGAGAATCCAGGTCCAATAGATCCTTCCTTGTTAGTTTCACAACCTACCCATCGTTCACACTTCATATGAACCGGAAAACTAGAGTCCGACACATTGCTTCAAACTCGACACCACCCTTCCATAGTAATGAGATGGCCTATAGACGATAGGGTTTCGCGATACGTGCGCGAAGCCGGTTTATATGGTGTTCATCGAGTAGATCAAATACCATTAGAGCGAGGGATGGTAACAACTTTAGTTGAGCAATGGAGGCCTGAGACGCACACCTTTCTTCTGTCGGTGGGTAAACCTTTACACTGCGTGATGTTGCTATACTTACCGACCTACCGGTAAGTGGGAGGGCAATCACCGGTCCTAGTCCGAGCCATACTAAAGAGCGGATACATCGGATGTTCGGGGTCCAACCGCTAGACGAAGCGATGATGGGGTCTTCGGTCAAGGCCATATGGTTGCATAACACCTTTGATCATTACATGCCCTCTGAACTACATGCCCTCTGGCGTGCCATTACATGTCCTCGTGAGTCATTTCGCGTTAAGTTTTATATAATTAATATAATATTTAATGCTAACCTAATTTTAATTGAAATTGTTTTTTGTAGACGCAACATGTGTTGAGCATTCGTGACTACATGCACTCACAGCGACATGTATGCCATGAACAGTCAAACGAAGTGGTCAGGAGGTGCAATAGTGTGATGGTAGGCCTTGGATATGAGCATATGCTTCAACCATTACCGCAGGACGATGTTCCTTGTTCTTCCACACAAGCAGATGCTCCGGGGACATCAAATGATCATCAATCGCCATATAGACTCAGTTTACGTCCGACTGCTCCTGGAACGTCTCAAGGCGAGTGTTCTTATGTATCGCCGGCTCATCCTACTAACGTTAAGCTTTATCAACAATCGGATAGTGAGGGTACACATCTAGTTTATCCTAGTCTAGACACTATTTATGAGGGCGATACACCCACTGCGGATTCTTAGACTATGTATAATATTGTATAGATTTGTACATATATGTGTATATGTAATATGTATTGTATAACATTACGGTGTGCGACAATTGTATATATATGTAATGTTATATAATTGGTTTATGTTTGGTGCTTGAATGGAAAGTGTGATGAAAATTGATATATTGATTTTATTTTAGTGTAGGTACGTATATACGGTGTTGTAGAGAAAAAAAAATTTGGGCCCAAAATCGTCTTTGCTCAACGATTTTACTTGAGCCCATTTGGGCCCAAAATCGCTGCACTCAAGTTGAATTACTCAACTAATATAATGACTCAAGTTGAATGACTCAACTATTTTACAATGTATTTTTTCAAAAATTTTTGTGTGAGACGATCTTATCATTAAACGATCCCTATACATAAGTTGAATGACTAAACTAATATAATGATTAACATATAAGCTTGTTGATTTGAGTTCATATCACCGAGAGACGATATCTCACAAAAAGGACCTTCTGAGTATCCCGCACAAAGCAGGATCCGAGTGGGGGTTTTCTTTTTCTTGAAAGATGCGGACAAATCATACCCATACCCCCAAGGAGGGAGTAAAAAGAGATGCGCTCAGTCAAGAAACCCCCTAATTGATACTTGCGTCTAGTAGGGGTCGAACCCCAAATCACACCCAGACGATATCTCACAAGAATAGCTCAATTTTTATTAAGGAAAATTCCTTGTGGGCCACGATTTTTTGGTTTTTCCTCATTATGGATATAGTTTTTTTTATTCGCGTGGTGACCCTAAATTTTTAAATTTTTCACGTGATATACAAAAGATCCAGAATTTGTGTTAAATTTATGTTATTATACCTATCATAACTTTTTCATAAAAGCAAACATTGTGATCATCTTTATGGGACACGTTTTTGAAAATTTGTTCAAAATTATATTTAATTTAACAAAAAACTTAAGCTTTTATCTATTTCATGGAAAAGTAGATAGTTCGATGACTCAATATGTGAAAAAGTAGAAAACTCAGTATTAGCATGTGTAATTTCTCCTTTATTAATTATTTCTTCTATTTTTTAAAAATTATTAATGACTATCATTTAAGTTTTTACGCTACTAACATTAGATATTTTCAATTCATCATCAAGATTAGATTCCTAGTTTAAGAACTAATAATAATGCAAAAATTAATCAACAATAAAGAAACACAAAGCAATAACATGGTTCATTCATTGTTGGCTACGTCCATACCTAGCATAGATGTTTTTTGAGACTACCTAGCATAGATGTTTTGTTTATGATAGTAAAGCTTTTTTGAAGATTTCAAAATAGTCTACATAATGTTGGTTAGTGGTTTGGAGAGAAAAGAGGGTTAGAGAGATTATGATTACAAATTATAGAGAGATGGAGAGATTAGGAAGAATTATCATTTAGTAAGGTGAATTTGGGCTATCTATAGTTCATAACTCTATTCACGTACATAAAATCTGTTCGAATTTAGAGGTGTATAATGGTGATCGGAATGTTAATTAATTAAATTAAATAAATAAATTTAATTAAATTAATTAAGTAAAGGTTACAAGGAAAAAGTGATTTTAGGGAAATTAAAAGTCATTAGCCGCGAATGGTTTCACGGATCGCGAAATGCAGGCAGAATGTTTCTGTTTTGTGAAAATTGAAAGTCGCGACCCGCAACTATTTTCGCGACTTTCGAAAATCTGAAATTTCTGGATTTTTTCGTTGCGACGTTTTGCTTTATTTTGGTGGTTATATAATAGCTTCCTACAGTTATTATGGTTAGTTTTAGCCATGTTCTTTGGGATAAACGGGTTGGATGAAAGGCGACTTTGGTTCGTTAATCAATCTCGTGTTTCACGGATTAACCTCGTATTTCATGAAGTGATACTTTGCTTCATGAAGTAGTGTGAGCTATTCTATAAATATAGGATGCTTGTGTGTTATTTTACACATGAATTTTCTGATTCTCTTTTCTTCTCGAGTACTTCACATCGCGAACTTGCAATCCTTGATTGTGATTTTCCATATTTTCCATATTTTCTGAATTTTTGGTTTTTTTCCCAAGCCCCGTGGTAGGGAGGAAATAACGTTTTAAGAAAGAGCATCTCGCCTAGAATTAATATCAAGTTCCAACAAAATCTTCTTGTTACTTTATTCATGTTGAAGATCGGTGTATCAGAGATCTCGGTGGTGTTTATAAGCAAGGTTCTTGATCGTCATATGTAATTTGGTTTTTCTATCACAAACTTGTATCTTTAATTTATTGTTCTTTTATAAATTAATGTACATTTTTTAACAAAATCAAGCCTCAACAATAAAGGAAGGAAATAATAAACTCAACAAACTCGACAAAATCAAGCCTCAACAATAATTTTTAAGAATCCAAAGTCTAGTAGGCTTTCCCGTGGCCATTAGGAAATGTAATTTGGCCATTTGTCTCTCTTATAATTAAAACATAGTTTTTGGGAAGAATTACTAATAAGTATACTATAACCTTTTCCTTATTTCCCTACAATAATATCAATTTTTGATTAACTATAAATAATACCAACTTTGATTATATTGTATTTTATAGATTATATAAGTTTTATTATAGATTATATAAATTTGTTTAAAAATACCCTTCCTCTATATAGGCAGCTGAGGAAAGAGACATGTTTTGCTAACACGTCAGACTTTTTTTTTAAAGAAGTTATCACAAGGATTGTTCACGAAAATTAAAAATAAAAATGTATTAAAGGTTGAATACATTATTTTATTAGAATAATAAATTTGATGGAGGAAAAGTGAGAACAATAAACATTAAAAAATATTAAAAGAAATTTTAGTGGAAAAACTATTATGACCAAAAATATCGAAATTTCTTTTCTAAATTTAGTGGAAGATATATGAGGACCATAAACACTATAATAATATTAAAATAAAGTTAGTGGAATATATATGAGTACTATAAGCTTTATTAAAATATTAAAATGAGGATGAACAAGGTTAGTTTCATCCAAAATTTATGATATAATAGAAAGATTAATTCACTACGCCAAAAGGACTCATTTATTGCACTTGATTTACAGCTGTTTTTTCGGAGCGCTATAAAAGAATATCAATCTATAGCCGTTATAACCGCAGTAAAAGAAAAATTCTTATTTATAGCCGTCAAATCTGCAATAAAAACGGAATACATATTTATAGCGGTTTTAACATCTCTAAATATGGGCCTTATTTATAGCTGTTGCAACCGCTGTAAAAAATAGTATTCTATTTATAGCGTTTCCAACAGCTATAAATATAGGTTTCTCATTTATTGCCCCTTCAACCGTCATAGATGATTATTACTTAACATTTTGTTTAAAACATGCGCAATAGAGTTTAGATTTTCCCACACCTGCTTCTTTTATTCATTGTATCCCGCCATTCCTTCATATTCCACTGAAAATTTTACTTCAACCGCCTATTCATCTTCACTGCGTCATCTTCCTCCGCCCAAAACAAACGCGAAAAGCTGCTGGTACTGCTTTAGAGTAAGTCTTCTTCCTCCTCCTGTCTTGGTTTTCTTCGAATTAGGGTTTCATTGGGGAAGTTTTCTCAATTTTAGGGCTTGTTATCGAATGTTTTCTTCCTCATCCTGCAATTTAATTTATCAATTTGTGAAGCATTTAAATTTTTTCAGTTTTCAGTTTGAGTTTAGATGAATGATTTAATTTAATTTAATTTGTTTGTGTTTAGAATGGTAGTGGTAAAGTTTGGCTGATTTGTAATTGGTTATGTATTTTGAATGGTAGTGGTAAAGTTTCAGTTTTCATTGCTGATTTTCGTTGTCTAGCTCTATTGTGTCCATTTAGTAATTGACTAGTGCCTATCAATGTATAATAAACCTAATACTGAACTTGTGCAATCTTCTTCGTAAGTTCAATTACTTCTGTTGCTGAAAAATATCAGTTAATTGTTGGGCAATCTTCTGGTAGATAGGGGTATTTATATCAATCATATTATATATAACACTCATTGTTATATAGGCATCCTTTTGATGGATGAAGTTCACGAAGGTTGAGATTTGAGTCTTATTTCTATCTCTAGTTTGTGTTGGTAATCTGAGAGTTACTTGATGCCTCTTCTTTTTAGCTCTGTCATATACCCATATATTTACAAGCTCCTTTTTCATATAATCTTGCACTGTTCCAAAGAACTTAGTTCTATATTCTTAATTAAACTCATTAAACTATGAAAATTATGAAATTGTTCATTCTAGAACTGAACGCAGGTACTGGCAACTTCCAACACTCTTTTTGTGTAAAATACTGAGAGAGTGAAGATTTCAAATGATTAGCAATACTCATGGTTGTTTTTAGCTTGCTGATGCATCTTGTGTAATTGGTACAATAAGAAACTCATAATTTGATATGCACTTGCTGATGCATCCTGTGTAATTGGTACATTCCCCATAGCTTCATAATCTTTTAATAGTAATGGTAGATTAGATGAAATAAATTGAAAAGGATTTTAGCTGCATTGGCAAATAGAATCAAGTAATCATTATTTTTATTATATAAAGGTAAAAATTCATTATCATACCATTTCAAAGCCTTATAATAACAATCATATGATTCAAGATGGAAAGCTATTGCTTTCTTTAGACTACTGAATTAGTTGACTATTACATAAGTACCAGATTTAATCTGATTTATGATTAAATCATATTCTGGCGTGAACTTGAGTGAACATTTTCATAAATAGTTGCTGCTTTTGTTTGAACTCAAAAGCATCTTTTGAACTTGAGTGAACTTGAGTGATACTCCGAAAATGAGTTTCAATTTTGCTGGGTTCTGGAGTGAACTCATAACTAGTTGCTGCGTTCAGTTCTGGAGTGAACTTGTAACTGAACTTAAAAAAAACTTCATTTACATCTTTTGTTGGCAATCCAATTATTTAAATCTGCTGTTTCCTTTTCTTTCTACCACTCGTTCATTTCAGAGCACTGCTTTGGGCCTGCTGTTTTTATGGCAACGTTGTCTAGCTACTGATTTTCATTGTGGGGTAGCTGTTCTACTCACGTGAATAGTTGCTGCTTTTGTGTTATTTTTTAAATCTGCTGGATAAGTTTAATTTTTAATCAATAGATGATCAATTTTTATGATACTTGTGATTAGAAGCGTAATTGTTCTTTTGTGTTTTTGTATGCATTTGTGATCTAGTGTCCTAACCAATCAAACTACATTGATTGTGGCTATTATGTAATGAGATACATCAAAGAGATAATTGACCACAAAGAAATCAAAATTCCAGAAACTGTAAGTATTTTTTAAGATTTGCTTTGATTTACTTTTACCTTGGCATAGGTTGAGTTGGAAGGTTTCGTATTCTTGTTACTTTTGGAATTAAGAGCTCATATCAACACAATGGTATTAAGAGTTGGGATGTTGGTTTTTGCTATTGGAAATGTAATGAGTTGCTTCTTTTGATGTTGTCAAAGGTGAATGTGATTGAAATTAGATGGGATTGTCGAGTTGTAGGAAATCTACTGAACATGATGTTGCTGCTTTGGTTATTCTCGTTAATTCTGCTCTTTTTGTTTATATTTCTACTACTCCTTGTGCTTTCTTGCATTGATTTTGATTATTGAATATTGATGTTGTAATATTGTCATTTGGGGATGTATTTATAACCTGGTGGATGTTTGTTGAAGAAATTCAATGGAATTTGCTCTGTTTTGATCGATTCTGTGTCATGTTGTTTTTTTGGTTGATCTGCTTGTAAACCATTGTTACAATGGACTTTGATGATCCATTGGTATCGATTCACATTAAAAAAAGTCTACAACTGATTCAATTTGAGATTTTGATGAAGTACTTAGGTTGTATACATAGAAATTCGCTTTAGTGATTTAGTAAAGAAGTATTTTTTGGTTGAAGTGACTGATAAGTTATAATATATGAAAATACTTATTTGATATTTAATAATTTGGATTATTATAGTAGCTCTTTATATTGATTGGTTTACTATGACATTACAATTAGCCAATTATGTTTTACTTATGACATTTAGTTTTTTTCATTTTTACAGTATTATGCAGGACATATTTATCAAACTTATACTAAGGAGCTAATTGATGAAGTAAGAATTGAATGGGTTAACCACATGTTGCCTTACCTATGATAGATTTTAATATTTTGTTACGAATTGTAGTATCACTGGTTTTGAAATGTATGACATTTTATTGTAATACTTTGGATTTATTTATGTAATTTTTGAATTATTTATGGAGTGATCATTATGGTATCAATTTATAATGGTTATGACAAGCAATTAAAGGAGGGAGAACTGATATTTGTAGAGGGAATCAACCCTACTTTCAATAGCTGTTGTTCATCATCGTCAAGTAGTTATGAGATTAAAAAATAATCATCATAGTTTATGGTTATAGCAATTATCTATAGCTGTTGTAATTGCATGAATATAACTAATATTATTGCTGTTGTAAATGCTATAAAAATGTTACATTATTTATAGCTGTTATAAAAGCTATAACATTGGCAGTAATTTATAGCGGTTCCTAAACGCTATAAAAAGCATAGAAGACTATTTATAGCCCTAGTGATTTATTGCTGTTGGAAGTATTTTCTATAGCAGTTCATAACAGCTATAAAAAGACAATTTCAACAGCTATAAATAGGCTTTTTTGTCTTTGCAAGAATACCAAATGAAACAACCCAAAAAAGAAAATGGGAACAATTTTAAGGAACGAAGGGAGTAAGTTGTAGAACCTATCAATTGTTAATTAATTTGGGCTTTTGAACCACAATCTTATTGCCCAAACGTTTTTTAACTCTAAAATATAATTATGATTAATGAAAAAAGAATAATTTGGTTTTTAATTTTAGGCTTTTGCGAAATTATACCCTTATTTTTTTTTGAATCAAAGCCACAATGTATCAAGGTCTACACCATTTGAGCCAAGTGACCGTTGCCAATCCCAATGACCTTTGACCAACCTAAATGACCGTTGACCATTACTAATCAACTTTGTCTTTTGTTGACCATCCCTAATCACCTTAGACTTTCCTGCGTACTAATGGTACCCTTGTCTTTGACCACTTTAACGTCGTTTTTACCCCTCATGACGATATTTTCTTAAAAAACAGACGTCGCGATTATCCTTGTGGGGGACTCTTTTGGAAATTCGGTTAAAAAGTATATTAGGTTAAAATTCAACTACAAATGCCAGTTAATGAGCACAAAAATTGCTAGTAATGAAGTAATTAATTAAAGCTTCAAAATTTTTAAATATCAAGCAATTAATAATTGAAATTCTCATATAATAAAGGTATATACACGTGAAAAAAATGAAGGGGAAAATATTACATTGTTAGCTGAAAATTGAAGGAAAAATAATTATAAGGGGTTAACAAATGTGAAATCAAAGAAGAAGCAATTAGTGATATATAACTCAGAGAAGGGTATTTGTAAAGTCTTAATAAAGAACGAAAGCAAATGGAATATTTATTGAGAAGCCAAACTGATATAATTGAGAAGCTATTGTGCATCGGGAACAACTATATTCTCCCTTTCAAACATTGAGCCTTTTGATATTTCAATTATTTATTTATATTCTCCCTTTCAAACATCGGAGAAGGGTATTTGTAAATTCATAAAAAAAAGCTTCAGTGTGAACTCTCACTGAGTAATAATATTGGACCTTTTGATATTTCAATTATTTATTTATAGGGCCCCTAAACTAACCTTATTTGTACAATTCAGGCTTGGGACCTGGGCAGTTGCCCTCTAAGCCTATCCTCAGAGCTGACCCTGTTGATGACTTAGCGTAATCCCTTACAAGACAAGCACAAATGGAAAATTCACAAAGCCTTTTCATCTTTATGATACCACTACTCATCCGTTACACTTTTTAGTTTATTTAGCTTACCAACCAAAATCTTTTTCAAATCATTTGCGAAAACATCTTACATTTGGACTCATTAAATGGCAAATCTAATTTTACCATCAAATTTTTCTATATTGAATTTTGTTGACATTACAAAAATCTTACTTGATATTATTAAAGCTCTGATACCAATTTAATATAGAGCGTGAAAATTTAAAAAAATAACAGAACAGTGACCTTGATTTATAATTGTAAATTTGCTATGGATAATCTTTATAGGCTCATATAATAGCCAAATAATATTCTTTACAAGTTATATAACTAAACCAAGTATAGAGTAATAAATATGTAAAAGAATAACATAGGATGAATATTATATTCATAATGTGTAGAATGGACTTATTTACAATGTAGTAGAAAAGGTAAAAATAACATAAATAAAATATATATTGGTGTTGCTTTTTTCAAGGGAAGCCAATGCTGAAAATAAGTATGCTTTTTTTAAGGGTTATTATAAGTGAGGCAACACCATGAATGTAATTAATGCATTCCCTCTAGGATTTCCTTGAGAGGGTTCTCTCTAGTCGCTCTGGTGTGCTAGCTTTTGTCTTCATTTTCTTGAAGTTCTTTTCTTCTCTTTTCTTCGTCTCTTTCTGTCTTTCTTCGTCTATCTTCTTTCTATTTTGCTTTGCTGTTTCGTTTCTATGGCTTCGAGTAATGTCTCTACACAAAGATCTCTAGGGTTTCGAGTACTGTGCAAAACCCTATTCTTGAAAACAATAATAACCCTTTTCTTGGAAAGGAAGTTATATTCAATTTCGCTAAATCCCAAGAGGAATATGATCCACAGGAGAATGAGTCTGACGCAGATGATGAGGTGGTGTGGGAGGAAGATGTTGAGGAGGAGGAGGAGAAAAAATTGGCGTTAGGGTTGATTGGAAGGATTTGGACGGAGCGAAACGTGAATACCAATGCTTTTATGAATACCATCAAAAGCATCTGGGCCCTGAAGCATGGTTTAGAGATCAGTAATATAGGGAAGAAAGAATTTCAGTTCCAGTTTCACCATTGGAGGGATAAGAAGAAGGTGCTAGAAGGGCAACCGTGGCATTTTGATCATTTTTCTCGCCTCCTTGGAGAATTAAATGATTTGGAGAAACCGTCGAAGGCAAATCTTTTCTATCTTCCTGTGTGTGTGCGTTTTTATGACATTCCTTTTAAGGGAAGACAAAACGACAATAATGCCCTAATCCTGGGGAACAAGGTCAGTGAATTTGTTCAGCATGATAGAAGGGAGATGTTGGGCATGGAAAAGTCTATGCGTATAAGGGTTCTTCTCGATGTGAGAAAACCTCTCAAGAAACACATTAATCTAAAGATGAGAGGAGGTTTCTCTAACAGGGTGACAGTGAAGTATGAAAAACTTCCATTTTTTTGTTTCCATTGCGGAAGGTTGGGTGATGGCACTAAAGATTGTGATGAGTTTCATGGGGAGGGATCACCGATAAAGAATTTCAATGGGAGTTTGAAAGCATCGCCATGGCAGCTGATACATGATGTTGAAGTTGGAGATACTAATGAGGGGAAGTCTTGTTGCGCAAGAAAACTTTTTGTAGTCAAATCGAATAACCTACCCAATATTCTACCATCAAAAACAAGATTGAGGCTATGGTAGAACAGTTAGGTGGTGTGGATATTGGGATAATTGACCAAGGTGATTGTCAGAATGTTTCTGTTAATAGTGGGGACAGTCTAGTGGCTGTTTACGCGTTAGCTCATCAATCTGAGAAAAATCTGGTGCATGAGGAGGCTGGCATATCATCTAGAGCTGACGCCCTCGTTTGTGCTTCTGATGTGGTGTCAGATAAACCAGTGCGGAAATGGAAAAGAAGACAGAGATACGACTCTGAGGAGAAGAGTTCTGAAGTTCTGAATGTTAAGATCACGGGAGGCAGTAAAAGGGTAAATGATAGTGATGTCTCTATATTCCTCTGACCTCATAAATGAATCTCACAAAAAGCGAGCAGTCCCAATGGAAGTGGAGCACGAGGTTGATACTGTTGGAGTGGCGGGCCCCACCAATTGGCTCTTGGTGAACCATGATGCCTATTCTCTATTGGAACTGTCATGGTTCTGGGAACCCCATGATAGTTGCTTCGCTCACCAATTTGGTGAGACAATTTTCCCCTTCCGTGGTGTTCATGTCGGAGACTAAATGCAATATTGTTGAGATTAAGAGGATTCAGAGACGTATAATTTGGTTAATGGGGTGTAGGTTGAGCCTCATGGAAGAGCGGGCGGCTTGGCTTTATTTTGGAATTAGGAGGTGGATGTCAAACTTCGATCCATGAGTGGTAGACACATTGATGTTAGTATTCGACATCTCTCCAAAGAGCATCGAAGGTGTACCGGAATTTATGGATGGTCGGAGCATAGTCAGAAACGGAAAACTTGGGAATTGTTAGAGCAACTTGGTAAGGAGTCGGACATGGCGTGGCTCATTGGTGGTGACTTTAATTACGCTATGTATGCTCATGAGAAAAAGGTGGTAATCCTTGTGACTTTTTATCCATGAAGGCTTTTCGCGACTATCTTGAGTGTTTCAATCTTTCTGATGTTATTGTTAAAGGGTATCTTTTCACTTGGTGTAACGGTAGAACGGAGGGTTTCATCGAAGAACGCCTTGATCGGGCAGTGGCTAGCAAAAAATGGCATGATATTTTAAAAGGAAGCCACGGTGGAGACTATTATATGGGACAACTCTGATCATTACCTGATTTGTATTTCTTTTGAAGACCAGCATAACCCCGCGGCCCGTAAAACTTTGTTCCATAAGAAGACTTTCAGGTTTGAGACAAAATGGTGTCATGTTGATAATTTTGATGGTATCTTGAAGCAATTTTGGAAGTAGGCTCTTGATATGGGTTTTCTCACTTGGATGACGAAAGTTAAACACTGTGGCAAGCTTCTTATGAAATGAGACAAAGAAAAATTTAAGCGCACACAATGGCGTATAGCTTGGATAAAAAAAAAGAATGGTTAGATTGCGAAATAGCTGTCAAGACTAGAGTTATCAATGAGGAAAGCCGGGATGTGGATAAAGAGTTGCATGATCTTCGAAGATTGGAGAAACTGCAGCTTGGCAACGATGCCGTCCTTTCGTTCTTAGGGATGGAGATAAGAATACAACTTACTTTCATGCAAAAGCGACTAATAGGATTAAGAGGAACAAGATTAAAATGGTCAATGACAAAGCTGGAAACCCTCATACATCCATAGAAGCAATGAAAAAAGTGGTGACAGATTTTTATAAAGACCTCTTTACTTCCTCCCGTGGTCCTATTACTTTGCACAAGATAGATACGATAGACACTAGGGTTGATGATAATATGGCGGCTGAGTTATCAAAATTTTTACTAAAGATGAAATTGTGCAAGCCCTTAAAGAAATGCAGCCCTGCAAATCCCTCAGTCCAGATGGATTACCTGCTATGTTTTACAAAAGATTATGGGATCTTGTCGGTGAGGATCTTTGTTCTTTAGTGTTAAATTTTCTCAATGGTGGCCACCATGCCAGATGATCTAAACCATACGTTCGTCGTGTTAATCCCAAAAGTTCACAAGCCTGTTAACATGAAGGACTTGAGACCCATAAGCCTTTGTAATGTCTCCTATAAGATTGTTTCAAAAGTCTTGGCCAATCATCTCAAGAAAATCCTCCCCGCGATTATCGATGAGAACCAAAGTGCATTTGTTCCGGGTAGACTCATCACGGACAATATTCTTTTATCTTCGGAAGTCTTCCATTTCATGAGGCATAATAGAGCAAAGAAACGAGGATATATGGTCTAAAGCTTGATATGCGTAAGGCCTATGACCGTATCGAATGGGATTTTCTCCATGCTATTTTATTGAAGATGGGTTTTCCGGTGGTTTGGGTTGATCGTGTTATGCTATGTATTTCCTTCGTGTCCTACTCTTTCTTGTGAACAACCAACCTACGAATCGCATTAGCCCTCAAAGAGGACTACGTCAAGGGGACCCCATCTCCCCATATCTCTTTCTTTTATGCGCCGAAGGGTTGGGAGGCCTCATTTGTAAAGCCCAACTTTTCTTTGTCGATGATAGCATCATCTTTGCACAAGCTAACTTGGAAAATGCGGCGGCCGTAAAAAATATCCTTCACATTTATTATGAGCAGCTCTCAGGGCAAAAAACCAATGTAGAAAAGAGTGAAATTTCGTTTAGTAGGGGTTTGGGTCATGACAATCGCAACAGGATTTGTCCTCTCTTGTATATGGAAGAAGTTTTGAGTCATAATAAATACCTCGGGTTGCCTACCATTTTTGATCGTTCAAAAAAGATTTCGTTTTCTGGTATCCTTGATCGTATTTGGAAAAAATTGCAAGGGTGGAAGGTAAAACTATTGTCAAAGCCGGGAAGGAAATTTTGATCAAATCTTTTATCCCTTGCTATGCCATGAGCTAATTTAACTTGCCTTCCTCTTTCTTCAAAGAAGTTGATTGTATTACAAGATGCTTTTGGTGGGGGTCTCACTCTTCCCAAAGGCATCCCTTGGAAGGCTTGGTCCTTCTTGTGTCGTCCAAAAAGGAAGGGGGCTTAGGATTCCGAGATCTTAAAGAATTCAATTTGGCTTTGCTTGCTAAACAATTATGGAGGCTCCATGATTACCCTAACTCCCTTTTGGATAGGACTCTTAAAAGAAAATATTACCCTAATAGCAATGTGTGGAATACCCCTTTGGGCATAACCCAAGCTTTGCGTGGAGAAGCATTTGGAGTGCTAGACCTATCCTTAAGAATGGCACTATGTGGAGATTGGGAATGGGCTTTTCACAAAAATATGGAAGGATACGTGGTTAGGGGGTGAGGGATCCGATAAGATTATCACTCCTCCTTCATTTCTGTCCTCCGAGGCATATGTCTGTGATCTCATTGATTCTGGCCGAAATTGCTGGAAAAAGGATATGATCACTTCTAATTTCCTCCTTAAGAATGCGGATGATGAACGAGTTTGGATTGGCAATTATGATGGGTCTTTTAGAGTCAAAGATGCCTACAGGATCGCTAGAAAGCTGGAAGATTATGCATCTTGTTCTTATGGGACGACTCCGATGTGGAAGAAGCTGTGGTTACTAAATATTCCTCCCCAGGCCAAAATGTTCTTATGGCGGGCTGTTTGGGATATCATACCCCATACGGGTAACCTCCAAAAACAGGGTGTCCTGGATTCTTCCAAATGCCCAAGGTGTGGGGCATTTGAATCTTCGCTTCATGTTTTCTGAGACTACAGTTGGGTTAGGAAATTTTGGAGTCTTGTGCCTGTTGCATTTTGCAAAAAGCTTGCACCTAACGTTCGAGTTTGGTTCACGGAAGTCCTTAACGAAGCAAAAGATGAGGATGCTAAGCTCTTGGCTGTCCTGTTATGGCAGATCTGGTTTGCCAGGAATAAGTTAATTTTTGAGAAAATCTATAATTCCCCTAAGGTTTGTGCTAAAAGGGCTCGAGATGGTCTTATGGAGTATAAACGTTGGAATAGTTCAATGGGCAAGCAGAAACCTAGGCGTGAGAATGTTAAAATGGTGCAGACCAAGTGGGAACTACATCAAACTAAATTTCGATGCCGCTGTAGACCATAAGAGAGACTGGTACGACCTAGGCGTGGTAGCTGAGGGCGAAGCCACACCGGGGGCCGGCGGAGGCCCGACCCCCTTGCCGAAAATGTGATCCTTTGTACTTTTGGTTTTGGCCCCCTTATTAATATATTATATAATTCAAAGACTACATAAATATAATAAAAATTACAATAGGTCAATGATTGAGGTAACATATTTGTAATTTAAAGTAAAAGATCAAACCCGAATTTGAACTATTATTTTTTAGTAGACTAATAAGTTTAATTTACACAAATTCTTATATGACGGTCTCACGGTGAGACCATTTTAATTACCTTGGCCTAATGTACATTTATTTTTAAATTAATGACTTTTTAGTCTTAAAGTTACACTTATAATTAACCTTAAAGTGATCACTCAGACAAATGGGCTTACTTGTAGATAGGGATGACAATGGGTCGGACTCGGCTCGGATTATACATACTCTGACTTTGCTCCGGATAATAGTCGGACTTTTGCTTTAGTCCACCTCCACTCGGAGTCGGATTATGCATACTCCAAGTTTGCCCCGACTCAGACTCTCGGATCTCCAACGCAGTTGGATGCAGAGTCGGATTATTATCAAACAGTATCGTTGTGATATTGTACTAATGATTTTAAAGCATACAAAATTAACAAAAATATATGTTTCATATACAATTTAATAAATAAATATGTACTTTAATTTGAATTCAATTTTAACAACCGAAATAATCCTACTACTAAAATTTAACAAAATTTTCTCGTATTTTGATTTGGCGTATTGTATTTCTCTTGATTTCATTTGTTTTATCTTTATTCATTAATCTAAATAAAAATACCAAGTACTTTTTCAAAATCGAAAATTACAATTAGTATAAGAGAGAGCTTGAATTGGTCACATCTAGAGTTTTAAAGGAAACAAAATATTAGTGTAAAAGTCAAATTCAAAGTCGGATGTCCTTCAGAGTGAGGTCGGAGTCAGATGATTTTTTCCTCGGACTTGAATCAGATTACTTTCCTCGAATCAAGTCGGACTATGGTCGAATTTGGATTGAATTGCCATCCCTACTTGTATATACTCGTCTCATGGTGAGACAGTCTCATATAAGACGGACTGGTTTAATTTATACTATAAAGTCATTACTATCTATTTTTCATAATGCACATTCATCCTTTTTAGTGTGGGTCTTTATATTTTTGTTATCTTAATTTAAATAGTAATTTTTTTTGGAGATTAAAAGACAAATATATGAATTCACAAACACGTAGTTTCTTTTTCAAAAGGGTAATTATAGGAAGCTTTACCTCTATTTGTCAAATATAATTTTGTCTATAAGATTCAAATTTTCATAGTTTAACTAGTTTATATATAATAAATAACTTGCTAATATATCGACAATTCGACCCCCCTAACTATAAATCCTGGCTTCGCCCCTGGTGGTAGCTTGGGATGACAAGGGCTGTGTTCTTCTGGCAGCAGCAAAAACCCTATGGCCTGTGATATCTTCGGAATTGGCAGAAATTATGGTTGCTGAATGGGCTGTTGTGCAACGCTGGAAGAACATTATCTTCGAAGGCGATGCCGCTCTTGTTATTGAAGCTCTTAAGAAGAATAAGCAGAGGGGTGTCCACAGGGCCGTCTCGAAGGAATTAGGGGCCCTGTACGAATAATAAAATGGGCCCTTCACCCTTTATTTATTAAATTTCTTAAAATGCTAATTTTGTTAAATTCATAATGTTTTTTAGAAAAATTTCTTATTATTTATTAAATTAGTTTTGTAAAATTGAATTATAAGATAATAATATTAAACTGAACGGTTGACAAAAAAATGACACATCGACTATTGTAAAAAAAAATAGCATCGAAGTTGATAAAAATTTAGAGATCACTAGTTTATATTTATATGATAAATGATCAACATACTTCGTAAAATTCAATTCAAAAAAGAATCTTATATCATAAAGACGAAAATATTGAATCTAGATTTGTGTTTTTAGGGTACAACTTAATATAAAATAAAATAATGTTTGATGAGTAAGAGCTATAGTTTTTTCCAATATTTTAATAACTTCAATTTATGTTATTTGTGAGCTATAATTAATTAAAATTTATAACTTATAAAAGAAAGTATGTAATAGAGCCTAATAAGTAGCAACTACAGTTTCAGTTTAATTACACTGATTACACGTACAACAAAACAAAACCAAAAAAAATAAAATAAAAACAAAAAATCATAAGCCCACAAGTATCGAACCTGGGACATGGCGTATAGTACATGATATGCGAAGGATTTGCCATTGTGCCACTACTGATTCATTGAAACATACACTAATATATAGTTGTAGACTAAGTTAGGCCCTATTTAAATGGATCTTGGCGGGGGCCCTGTGCAAGTGCCCAGCTTGCACAGGCTTATAGACGGGCCTGGGTGTCCATGCCCAAGTTCTCATAAATAATATTTGCTTGGAAACAGATAATTTCGATAATTATAGTTTTCAATTTTGTTATAGAGAATGCAACGAATTTGCTCATAGGCTTGCCCAATGGGCCTCGAGTAGTTTTTGTAATAATGTTTGGATAGATTCCAGTCCGAGATTGTGTGATCTTTGATAATTCTCCTTAATAATTCGAGCTTATTTTCAAAAAAATAAGTGAAGCAACACCACATACATAATTAACTCTAATATACAAGAATTAAACGATTTAGCGATAACAAATGATCAGCTCCAAGAATGTTACGACCAGGGGCGAATCGACCACATTATTTTTTGTGGCTAACAACGACCAATGAATGTTTATATGGTTGTTATAAGACATTTATTTAGTGTTTATTTATTGTGACATGTAAAAAAAAATTTATAATTTGGTCGCAAAATCTAAATAACAACCAATTAAAGAATGTTTGTATGGTTGTTATAAGACTTTTTTTTTTCTTCTCAAAAAAAAGACTAATTTTCCGTCACTATCATGTTGTCTTTGGTAGTAATCTAGAATAAAGAAAAATCATGTATAATGTTAATTCATCCTTTTGAGGAAAGATAATTATTCACGAATAATTGTATTTTTAAGGGGTACTATTGTCTTAAAACATCACTACTGAGTTACTCCCTCCGTTCCATACTACTTGCCACATTTTATTTTTTTAAGCAATCCAATGATCATTAATATCTTAAACTACATTTAGCTAAAAATTATAAAAATTTAATATTATGAAAGTATGTAATTAGACGATTCAAACAAGATCCAACTTGACTATATTTTTTCTTACACATTAATCCTTATATATAAACTAAGCTCGAACAATGAATAGTACTCATAAGTTAAATGTAGTGAGTATTTCAGAACGGAGCGAGAGAAGTATATGATAACAATTAACAATTGAGTATCCTTAAAAAATACAAAAAAAAAAAATTAAAAATGAAAAGAAGTAGAAAATCATCACCCTAGCTCTGGTTGTGTTTTCAGGGGGAGAGGTAAGGAAGGATGACAAATTTGACTTTTATTTTTTTTATAAAACATTCTTTATTTGTAAGATTTAATTAATTTATAATATTTTTATTTTTTGGAAAGGTGATTTAGTTTTACAAGTAACTAGATAATCCCCATGAGATGTACGATTTTTTTATTTTATTGTTTTACATTATTTTAAAAATACAAAGAAAATAATTAGTAAATTATTGGTTATTTTTCAATGAATTATTAATAGCATATAATAGCTAATATTTAATTTAGTTTTGACTTTAAAAATACTTTTTTATAAGTTATGTATAATGTTAAATAATGTTATTTTTAAGATTATTTAAATTTTATTGATCACTATATAAGATTGTAAATGACCAATTTTTATTTTTTGTTTCCAAAATGAAAGTTAACAAATTACTACTATTATTTCAAAGAACAATTTTTTTGGTTTCTAAAATCAAAGCTATCAAATTATTATTGTGTATTGAACAATAAAAAGTTACACACATCTCATTCAAACAATTTAATCAAAGCTAATATAATGATAATTGACATATTTCCCATACATTTTTATTAGCATATATGATTGTTCAAAAAAATTTATTAGCAAATAATGACATCACTATTGATAAATGGTAGGAATAAAATCTCTTGAGAAGTTGACAACTCATCACTTTTGAATTTGCTTATGTCATCCGTATTTTACTTTAGTATAATGTATAGATAGATAGATTGGTTATCTGGTGCACTCTAAGAGAATTTTCATTTAAAATAAAATTATTTATGATTAATCAATAATAGGGACTTTTTTTTTGAAAATTTGGAATCGGATACATCGAGAGAAAAACGAAACACTGAGACTTGGGAGCCCAAGCACCACCGGCATAAAAAAACCCGCGAGGCGAAAAAGCCATTGAAACTGGGGACCAAGAAAAAGGCCACTCAGAACAGCACATAGGAGTGGACTATGCAAACACCAGAAAAATCGAAACTAACACCTTACACACCCATATTTAATACCTAACACCTTACACACCATACTACTACAAAGATATATCACAAAAATACACCAAAAGATACTCCATACGACCCACCGAAAGAAACACAAAAAATCAGTACAAAATAGCTTCCGGATTGTATGCAAAAGCATTGTATGATAATGCATCCAAACCGAGCAATTCCTTTGCCCATACGCCCACTCGGATCTTCACAGTATATATAAGGTTGCAAGCATCACGTGGACCATTCTCGAACTTAGTTTTGTTTCTCTCAAACCAAAGTGACCATATCACACAACCCAATATAAGATTCCAAAGCTTCCCTCTACATCGTTTCGGCACCAAGCTTTCCATGCAAGAGTAAAAGCAGCACAATGATAATAAAGCACACCCGACACACCCCACCAATCAAGAATCTTCATCCAAATACTCAAAGAGAATTTACAGGTAAACAAAATATGGGAATTCGTTTCAACCGATATCACAAAAGGGACAAAGACCATTTAAAGGGTCGATCAAACCCTTATCCACAAGTACGTCCCCCGTTTTTAGTTTCTCCAAATTTGCAAGCCGCAAGACAAGCTGGGCTCTAGGAGGGACTTTGATTTTCCATATGATATTGGATACGACTATGGGAAGAATAGGATTATATGACTCATAAAATTTGTCAACAATCTCCTTTATAGGATATCTATGGTAGTTTCTAGACTTTGGGAAGAATATGATTATATGGGTACAAAGATGATGATGCATGGATTCTAGACTCGGGGTGCACATTCCACATGACTCCCAACAAAACTTTCATCCAAACATTAGAAAGTGCTGATGGGGGAAATGTGACCATGGTAAACAACACAACATGCAAAGTAGTTGGAGTTGGAAGCGTGAAAATGAATATGTTCAATGGAATGGAGCGCACCTTGACGAACGCGTTTGAAAAAGAATCTCATCTCTTTGGGTACTCTTGATAAAATCGGGTGAAAGATCACTTGTGAAGGTGGAGTCATGAAGGTTGCGAAGGGATCACTTGGAGTGATGAAGGGGAAGATAAATGGGAGTTTGTGCACTCTTGATGGTTCAACTATCTCAGGCTCGACAAATGTCTCCACAATCACAATGTCCGATGACGAAAAAAAACTTTGGCACTTGAGACTTGGTCACATAGGAGAAAGAGGTATGTATGAACTTTCTAAACAAGGCTTATTTGATGGTAAAAAATTCGAGAACCTTGGATTTTGCGAACATTGTGTTTATGGGAAACACAAGAGGGTTAGTTTCAAACCCACCATACACAACACAAAGGGAATTTAGACTATATACATTCTGACTTGTGGGGGCTTATAGGAAGTCCTCCCTTAGTGGTTGTAATTACTTATTGACTTTTATTGATGATTTCTTAAGGAAGGTTTGGTGTTACTTCATAAAACATAAATTTGAAGTATTTGATGTTTTCTTAGAATGGAAGAAAATGATAGAGAAAAAGACCGGTAGGAGCATCAGGACCTTGCGAAGGTATTGTGAGACATAGAACTTGTGCAGGGCATCCTAAACAAAATGGTGTTGCGGAGGGGATGAATAAGACGTTGTTGGAAAGGGCACGATGTATGCTAAACCAAGCTAACTTGGAGAAGCAATTTGTGGCCGAAGCGGTGGCTACGACATGTTACTTGATCAACCGTTCACCTCATACCGCCTTGAAATTTAAATCACCACAAGAAGTGTGGTACAAGACTCTGGTAAATTATTTTAGTCTTAGAGTCTTTGGTTGTCCGGCTTATATTCATGTAAATGATGGTAAGTTAGAACCTAGGGCTAGAAATTGCATTTTTATGGGTTATGGAGTGGGTGTAAAGGGGTATAAGTTATGGTGTAATGAATCTAAAAGAATAATCACCTCTAGAGATGTTGTATTTGATGAAAAAAAACATATTAGTCTCTAGTGTAGAGAAGCCCATAGAAAATATTGAAAATGCTGTAGTTGATCCCATTGATGCACAAGAGGAGGTTCAACCTCCCAACATTGATGAAAATGTAAATGAAATTGATATGTCCATGCAACAAGAGATGTGCTCCTATAAACTATGTCCAAACTAGGCATATCAGTGAAGGGCACCAAAGAAAATGTTGAAGGATCCTAGAGGGCAATGGATGGATATTCAAGAGGAAGGAGGGTCCTTCAGTGATGTTCCTCCCATTTACAAAGCTAGAGTCAGTGCAAAGGGATACCTCAAATTGAGGTGTCGATTTTCATAAAGTATTTTCTCCTGTTGTTAAACACTCTTCTATCCAAACGGAAGGTCATGTGTGTAGGTTGAAGAGATCATTGTATGGGTTGAAGCAATCGCCTGGGCAATGGTACAAGAGGTTCGATTCTTTCATGATCTCACATGATTTTGTTAGAAGTTCTTATGATAGTTGTGTGTATCTTAAGAAACATAAAGATGATTCTTTGTTGTATTTGCTCTTATATGTTGATGATATGCTAGTAGCTTGTAGTTCTTTATTTGAGGTGGAGAACTTGAAAGCGTTGCTTTTAAGTGAGTTTGATATGAAAGATCTTGGTGAAGCCAAGAAAATACTTCGGATGGAAATTTTGAGAGACCGGACTAAGGGTATCTTGTACCTTAACCAAAGGAAGTACATTGAGAAAGTTGTGAAATGCTTCTCCATGGAAGATGCTAAAGGTATGTCTACTCCTCTTGCCTCTCATTTCAAATTGTCCAAAATTTGTGTCCACAAACAAAGGCGGAAGAAGATCAAATGATAGGAATCCCGCACACTAGGGCCGTCTAGTGTGATGTGTGCCATGGTATGTTCTAGACCCGACATTGCTCATGCAGTAAGTTGGGTAAGTGGATACATGTCTAATCCAGGGAAGGGACATTGGGAGGCACTTAAATGGTTATTGAGGTATTTGAAATGTACTTCTAATGTTTGTCTTATGTATGTGAAGGATTTAAGCGAGCTAGCCGAGTTTTGTGACTTAGATTATGGTGGTGATCATGATAATAGGAAATCTACAAGTGGGCTCGTGTTCACATTGGGTGGTTTAGCGATTAGTTGGCAATCGTCATTGCAAGATGTGGTTGCTCTTTCAACAACCGAAGCGGAGTACATAGCCGACGCCGAGTCATTCAAAGAAGCGAAGTGACTCAAAAGTCTTGTTGGTGAGATGTGCAACAAGGTGTATAGTCAAAGTAACCATTGCCTATAACCAAGTTTGAATAATGTGTTGACTTGGTTGGACTAGCTCCTTGCTTGAAGTGATGCCCCTTGGGGCATATGAGGTGTGTATTAAGTTGTTTAATGGGTGTATTAAGTTGTGACTTAATATGTGTGTTGAATGTGGAGTTTAAGTATGTGGATTAATGCATGAGCTATGGATATTTTGATGATGACACTTAACTATGGAAATAAAGGAGTATGATGAATGAGGTTAATTTAGATGTCTTATGGACAACCACTATATAGAGTGCTCGAACCAGGAAAATCAAGAAGACTTAATGCCTTGAACGAGCATGATGTGCAAATTTTATTTTAACCGCAAGCGCACGGTATACGTGTAGTCGCGGGTCGAACACAAGGAAGCTAGGACAAGAAACTTGGTAATTTCTATTGATTATATTGCTTAGGGAGAAAAAAAGATTGATTGTTTGTTTTCTAACAAGCTAAAAATGCAATAAGAAATATGAGATTAAACTATATGATGAAAGCATCTAGGTGTGGGGAATCCTTTAAAGTCTTGTATGATTCAATTCTCATTAATGTCCATGAAGATTCAGATTAAATTCGTGGTTAAACATGATCTTGTTAATTTCAAACTCTCGCTCTGTTGATTAACTATTAGATTTAGATCATATTAATTTGATTCTCACACGCTAGTTCTATTGAATGAATTAATAAGAATTTAACTAAAATTTACCCTAAAGCGAAGTCGATCCCAATCTCACACGCTAGTTCTATTGATTAATCCGACAAAGCATATTTAATTTAGGGTTAATTGACACAATTGAACCACTTTAATCCTTAGTTTCATAGACACATCCAAGAATCAAATCATACTCAACCCATAGGTTCAAAACCCTAACCCTAGAATATGAATCTACTCACTAATAATGGTGAATGCAATTAAAATAAACCCTAAGATGATATGAGACATGACTAACAATAAATTAAATGACAAAGTAAGAAAATCAATGATTAAAAACCAAATGATACCACAAATAATTCAAATAACAACAATGAAGAACAAACTAAACTTTTACTAAAGGAAGATTAAAACAATAACAAAGGTTCACTAATGGACGATTAAAACTAGTACAAGGAATTAAAAACTAAGAAAATTAAATACTAAAGAAAACTTACAATGCTCAAAGGAAGATTAATGGTGGAATTAAAGAGAAACTAAATTAGAGGAGCAAAATTCAAAGTAAAACTAAGTCTAATGGAATGAAAAGCAAAGGAAAAGGAAGAGGAAGAAGAAGAAACCCTATCAGAATTTTAGGTTCTATTTATACTAGTGAGGACTTAACCCTTAACTCTAGTCAAAAGACTAAATTATTAAAAATCCCGTGCAAAAAAATCAGAAGCAGCAACCGACTCGGCTGCCCTATAACAGGATAGAACCGCCGACTCGGCGGTTTGGACTGGAAAACTGCAGCAACTCCAAACGATCGCCATTTCTGGCTCGGATGTCGAAATGGGACATATAATATACCGTTGGAATGCACTTGAAGTCTCGTTTCAATGCCGCAAAACTTGCATTAATGTGATATCCCTATCAAAAGTTATGGCCAAAAGCGTAGACATGTATCAAATTTCACCTCAAAACTTTTGCATTAACAACACGTTTCTACTCTTTTGCTCTTTTACTCTTCATAGCTTGAAAAAATTAATAGCTTGATACGTTCTTTGTGCACTGTAAACATGGTTAGCACCAAAAACCCACAAAATGACTCAAAAGTACTATAATTCACCCATTTGGCTACAAATTAGACATGGAATACCAAAATGGAGTGAAACCACATAAAACGACCCTAAACCGCCTCTGAACACCACAATGGAGCATAAAAATATAAGCGATTAGTGCAAATAATTGTACTTATCAGAGCATCAGCACAGAACAAGTCATTAGCTTCTGGAAACTATGCTCGAACGAGCATGTAGGTGGCTCGAACGAGCGTCTTCTGCTGGAATGATCAGTAGCTGCACCTGTGTACTGCTCGAACGAGCATGATATTAGCTCGAACTAGCAGCCCTTTGACAGATCACTTTGGATTCGTTTGTTGTGGCGATTCAAGTTCCTTACAACACTTATAAAATTACATTCATCAGTTTGTATTAGATTAATTCTCAGCATTTAGATTGTATTAATTGTGCATTACTACTTAATGTCCTTAGTACTATAAATAAAGAGATCATTATCAAATCAAAATACATAAAACACAACCCCTAAGCCAAACACATAGCCTATTGTTTTATCTCTTGCATCATTGTAATTCTCTATTGTAAGAGTGTTTTACTCACATATTATAATACAAGCAAGCAACTACACACCACGGAGGACGTAGCCATAATTAGGTGAACCTCCTTAAATCTTTGTGTCTCTTTTGCAATTTATTTTCGTTCAATTATTTTTGTTAAGTAGTTAAAATTGTTATCGTTCATCAAGATATATCGCATCATATCGATCCAAGTATTATTTCACACGGCTATTACACAAATACTATATTAATAAAGAATACTAAATAATTCCACTCAAAAAAGAAAGAATACTAAATAATAGGAGTATATCTTAATTTTAGAGTTATTATACCCGCTTGTCGTCGGTCATCACTATAATACCATATCTAATGACATAATCCTTCCTATTTAATAGTGACTTCGTTTCCTAATGAAGTTATTACAAAAACTGTGCACGGAAGTTAAAAAAATAAAATCTTTAGATAGTGAATAAATTATTTTACTGAATATTAAATTTAATGGAGGACATATAGAGATTATAAACATTAAAAAAATATTAAAAGAAAGTGAGTGAAAAATATTGGGACCTAAACTTATTATTAAAAACAGTTAGTGGAAAACATGTAGAAATCATAAAAAAATATAAAAATGTCAAAATAAAGTTATTAGAATGAAGTATGTGGGACCATAAGCATGATTAAAATATTAAAATGACTTTTCAAGGTTATTTTTGTCCAAAATTTATGATACAAATTGCAAGATTCATTATGGGAATAAAGAAAACATCTTAAAGAAAAAAGGAAGTATTGTTTTCTCATTTGCTTTTTTGGATGATATTCATTGATCATTCAAAATATGAGTATGCATTTTATACTTATTCTATAAGGTAAAATATACAACCTCCTATTCAACCCATTAGTCCCATTTGGTTTTTCACACTTGCCGAGATAACATTTCAACTCTTAATATCTCTAATTGTTTTTAATTAAAATTATAAAAAATAGATATTAATAATTTTTGTATAGAGACGAATCAAACAAGATCCCACATGACTATATTTTAACTTATAGATTAAGAATAAAATACAAATTAAGAGTGATAAGTGAATAGTGAAAAAAAATCAATGAGACTAATGGGTAGAATTGAGAAAAATTTAATTCGTTTCAGTATAAATGTTATTAAAAATTAACATTTTATAATTTGATCAAACACAATTTGAGATAGTTACACACTATAACATAACATAATTTTAGTGAGATATATTTAGGAAAATTTAAATTAAATATCACTCGTTTGTATTTTTAATGTTATATATAGTGGATTTCGAAATATTCAGGATACCCTTTAACATCCAATAAAAAATCACACAAAAGCTTTTTACGACAATATAGTATGTAGTGGCATTTCTCATAAATGTCACTATAGGCTATAGTAACAATTACGCACTACAACAAATTTAGCTTTTGGCGACATTAGATTTAGTGGCATTAAAAAAATGCCACTAATTCATATTTTTAGTGTAATAATAAGTAGTTGTTATTTTAAGTTCCACCATAAAGTGATTTAGCGACACTTAATTTGGTCTTTAGTGGCATATGTAATTGTCACTATAGTCTATAGTGGCATTTGTGAGAAATGTCACTAGATCCTATGTCGCTAAAAGCTTTAGTGTGACTTTTTAATATGCCACTAAAGACTTTAAATAATGTCACTAAATCCTCTATATACCCTATATGAAATATGAAATAGCGACATTTAAATTAAATGTCACTAAATATATCCCACTAAAAGAAAATTATGTTGTAGTGACGTATATCACTAAAGGCTAAATAAAATGCCACTAAATCACTTAATAAATAAATTTAAAATAAAAAATAATAATTATTACAATAAAAATATAAATCAGCGACATTTATTATAATTTCACTAAAAGCTATATGACAAAAAGTTAAATTTGTGGTACTGACGATTGAACGTGTGTATTTTTTTTTGAGATGGATTGAGCGTGTTTATTAACAAACATATATTCAAGTATTATTTTGATTTGAGTATTTTTTGGAATAAAATATTAAGTTTAAATCTTGTTGTTCCTTCTACTCCTCTCAGCCTATCCAATCCTATACTAGATAAATATCTATACATTGTTTAGTGTGAATCGAACAGATATATCTACTCCATCGAAATTTGAGATAAATATGATGCATTACACAGAATTCTTGTTGGCTAAAATATACTACTCCCTCCGTTCCTTTTTGTTTTCCACCTTACTATAACGGGTAGTTCCATTTGTTTTTCTACTTTGGAATACTTTTCATTTTTGGAAAGTTTTTTTTCCCATTTATACCCCTCAAATACCCTAATTTACCCAAAAAAAAACTGGTTATTCCCTTTTGGATTCTTTTAATTGCCTTGGGAGAACCACGCGTCATTATTGTTTCTGATTTAACACTCCTCCTCTCCCAAAATAAACGGTTGCTTTCTCTCTCTTCTTTGAGTTTCTTCCATGGCTTTCTAAGCCTTTACCCCCTGTTCATTCATCATTTTTACTGCATTATAATATAGATCGGAATTTGGTCTTCATTTTGAGGTTCGTTTTGTGAATTTTGGTTGAGTTTGATTTTTTTAGCCCTCTGTTTTGGTTTGTTCTTCGTCTTCCATTGTTACTGTTTTAATCTTTGGTTTGTCCATGGAAAACGATGAATCTAAGAGTGATTCAACCATACCATCATACCTTTATGACGGCTTATGTGACCGTGGAGAATTTTGTTCTTATTCCATTAAAGGGAGGTCACACTCTTATTCAAATGAAATTCTTAGATGGACTAAAAAAGATCTTGAATCATACCAAAAGGCCATGGAGGATGATGCTATATCTAGGTTTCGTGATTCTACTCCTTCTCCTAATGTTGAAGAAGAATTACCAGAAAGTGTTCTTGAGTATTTTTTAGAGTCTCCATCTGACGTTAATCCTTCAACTCCATCCAAGATTCATGAAGACCAAGATAATTTGGTTGTCCCTAACACTCCTAAGGAAGTTATTGCTTCAAGGGGTGAAAAAAACCCTAAAAAACGTAAATGAATTATGTAAGGTTTATTTGGACTTCCTTTTAATTGTAAAATAATGGTATGTGCTGGTGATATTTGCTGTTGGAATTGTTTGATTTTGTGATGTTGGATTTATGTTTTGGAATTTCTTCTGGACTTGTTTGATTTCGTCTAATTTTTTTGAAGTCTGTTCATGAATTTTTTTTAAAAAAACCCCTGTGATGTGTTTATCCTTTTACTTGCTTCAAAAATCTGAAAAATTATCTATAATTACTTGGTTGAGTAGCAATTGTGTACAATCGACACATCATATGATTTTTAGTTTCATGTACTGTAATTTGCTTTATTTCTTGTTGATATTTAAAATAACTGAGAGGTTGAAAGACCTCAATGATGAATCAAGGGGCAAAAATACTTAAATGATCATCATATAATGAAGTAAATACATATGCATGATCTTAAATTTCTTTTTTGATGTTCATTTCACAATTAGTTGCTCCTAAGTGTTATAGAAACAATTTTAATGATGATAACAAATCAACTGAGGGGCTTCACTTTCTAATTATCTTCGAGATTCTTCCACTACTTCATCATATGCTTCAAGTATTTGTTGATTATGTTGTGCAACATCTTCATTTTCTGTTTGTGTGCCTTGCTGATTTTTGCTTGGGTTAAGGAAACGTATAGATTCCCTTACCAATTGTGATGATACTCACACTTGTAATCGTAACCTTTCATTGTCTTCTTGCACTTTTTTCCCTAGGTGTGGTTGAACATAGTCATTAGACCCTTTAACCTTTAGGATTTCATTTAAGTGGTGTTGTAATGAAATCCAAACATTGGTTAAAGTCTTTGGATGTAACTCTTTGAATGCATCTTCCACTGCTTTTATTAACTCATTCATGTTCTTTGGCACTTTCTTATGCATTAGTGATTGTATGCTGCAACAAAACCCAAATCTAGAATATTACAATCGGGACTATTTGGTGGTTGTTGACTTAAAATGAATGTTAATCCCCCTTGCCTATTGTTTTGTTGCCAAATTGGATCATCATTTGTTATGTGAACCCTTGCGTTATCTTGTTGGATGAAAATTATGGATGGACCATCACTTGGCCATTTTCTAACAATTACTGGAATTAGTTGTTCTATGAGCATGGTCCTATAAACTTCCTGAGCAAAGTTGTTAAAATCGTGATTCTACTTAGAATCGTCTAGAGAGGTAAAATCGAATCGGTAGAATCGAATCGTAGAATCGTACGATTCTACAAATAAACTTAAAAATATTAAAAAATATCTAGTTTCTTATCATTATTATCCAATTCAAAAGTTTAAATTTATGAATAAAAGTTTCTTTGACTTTATTTCTAAGAATATAACGAAAATTTGTCAATAATTAGTTTAAATCTACATACAGATTAAAGAACTTGTTTTTTAAAAAGTTTTCATGATGGAAAATTTACAATTTATGTGTACATGTGAAAGAGATTAGTAAAATATGGTACATAAGAAAAATTAAAAATAATTCATACTATATTAGTAGAATCGGATCGTTAAATCGTAGAATCGTAGAATCATGTTATGATTCTACCTCTCAAAATTTCATTCCAACTAGAATCGTAAGATTCTACAACTTTAAGATTCTACATGCAATTCAAATCGCTCGCTTGTTTTTGGATCGTAAAATCGTAGAATCGTAGATTAGGTTCGCGATTTTAACAACCATGTTCCTAAGTAACCGACTCAGTTGGTTTAATTTCTATAGACCCCCTTGGATGGTTGATTGAATTTCTTTGTGCTGCAACCCTATTCACGAAAGGGAAAATACCAATTTTCCCATCAAATATGCATTGGCCATGTTGACTCCATTTAGGCCTTGCAACCGCCCCTAAAAACATGGCTTTCGGAATGAATTTTGATGACTTTCCCGCCCTATATGGAATTTTTTCTTTGTGTGCTAATTAAACTCTTTGTGTGTTCTTGGTTAAGTAAAACCATTTTTCATCAATAAGTATAAAGTCATACATAGCTTTATACATTGGATGATGATGAATTGTGTCTTCTTGAATGAGACTTAAAATCCACTCAACCTTTCTTGCCTTGTTTGCATCCGTTAATGAAGGGTGTAGTCGATTTGAATGTGTCTTAATCTCCCTCCTTTGAATTAATCGCCAAACCGTTGTTGGTGCCAAGTATAAACATGTTGCAACGTCTCTTATGCATGTACGTTCACCCATTGGTTTTGATTCAAGTACGTTTGGTGGCACTTGAACTCTTTTTCTTCCACAATTTTTGAACTTGGAATCGACAACATAAGGCTTGTTTTCTTCTTTGCTTTCAATTGCACGTTTCCATAAGTTTCGAATTGTTCTTGGTGTGTACCCATATTTCTTTGCTATTCGAACGAATGTTCCATGTGGGAATGAGTCCTTAACTTTAAGTGACAACATTTCATGTAAAATGAGATGCCTCAACTCGTTTCTAAACCTTGGCTTACGTTGAGGTTGCTATTCTGATTGTTTTGCATCAATTTCTTGTGGTTCCTTCTTCCGACTCGGAGCTGGACTGTGGATCGTATGTATTTGATCCAAAATACCAAGCCCCCTGTAGCTCATCGTCATTATAAGAAGCCATTATTTGAAGTTGTTGTGATTGTTGTGATTTTCGTGGCTGGACAATTTTGCTACTTCAAGCCTTAATTCAGCAGCTTTAATAAGATGATTAGGAATTTGTAAGGTCATTTTTTTGGAGATTATACTTGTAATTATTGATTTTACTAATCCATGTATTCCTAATTTGGCCAATGCAAGGCCAAATTTTTCTGTTTTGGATGGCTATTTTTATGAAGTTCATCCATTTAATTGTAATTATTCCCTCCTTTTTTTTAGAACCAAAAATGTAAACTTTCCCAATTTGGAAAGTGGTTACTTTCCCTCCATGTAATTTCTCTCTCCTTAATTAAATTAGATTTTTTTGATTATTTTATTATATCTACAATTATTTTCTCTCTCATCATTCCAATACAATCATTACTTCCCATCAATATCTAATTAAAATAATACCCATTAACCTCAAAGATTCTCTTTTTCTTAATATGTGTGAAATTCCCAAATAGGAAAATCAATTAGGAACAGAGGGAGTATTTGATTTTATCTTAGCGGGTTGGATTCAATTCGAGAAAAAATGAGAACAATTAATCAAATCATTTTGTGAATGTGTGAATTAATTATCCTTACTTAGACTAAACAATGAATTACTTGTTTGAATCTACAACCTGTTTGATTAACGGTACTAATTGATGGTAATGAGAATTATTTATAGTGCAAATTTCCATGATTTGTATAATGTCATTCCGATGGTAAAGAAAGTGTGATAAAAAAAAAAGTTGTTCACAATCTCTATTACCATTTAATACCACATATTCAAATGATAATGCTTTGGAATGACTTTTGTGAAGGAAATGAGACTGTGGAATGAAAATAAGCATGTCCATTAAATTTGTCAAGCGATATTACTACTATATACTAATTTTTCATTACTATTTTCACCGATTATTATTGATTACCAAACCGCCACTAGATTTTATGATGAGACTAAGCAATAATAATAAATGGATAAAATTTTGCAGTACGACACCACATTATATTATAGACGAAAAGACTCGATAGAATACAATTTCACACGAGGCATGATAGGCATGCCACATGAGCAACCCAATACGACATAATTTTCATTGTTAGGACTTATTTATTAATGGTTAAGCATGACACGACATGACAACAACATTGCTCACAATACAAATTGTTAAAGCAAGTGTCGATATTCATAACATGACGTTAACTTTAATCATATTATCGAGCATGCTTTATTATGTATATTGGAGGAGGTTGGTGATGTGTCGAGTGTTGTTGGATTAAGGTTTGGAACGATACATGAGGTACTTGATGTGGGACGTTTAAGGCTTCACTAAGAGGGTAGGGTCCATGCCTTGAACGAGGCAAGGTATGGCATGAAGGTTGCTCGCTTGAGGCAACACAAAAACTAACAAACAGAAGGGGTTGGTGTGCTCGTTCGAGCATAGTTTTCAGCAGCTTCAAGTGGGTTCTAATGAAATTGCTTGTTCGAGCACTTTAGTGCCTTGAAGAGCACTTTGCCTTGGATGTTGATTTGGCACTTTTGAGCTGCGGGTTGCACTGATGGGCATTGTATTCCTTTGGTTAATGTCATGTTTATTGCTGTTTATTGTCATAGTTAATTGTGTGATGTAAATGTGAGTTTATGGTGAGTAATGATGTGCAGTGGTGAAACTTGAACACAAATTTGTGGGGGCGAAGTTTTTTTAAAAAAATTACATTGTACTAAAATGTAGCTAATCAATACAATCAAAAATCATAACTTAAATTTTGAATCAATGTAAAGCTCGACGCTCTTTTAACACTTTAAAATCGTTTATAATTTCATTGACAATATATGTTGTTGCTATTTGTCTCTCAATGTATATTACTAAACTATCAACAAAATAATCGTCGCCTTTTTCCTTACGATATCTTGTCTTCAATATCTACATAATTGATTGTTTTATTGTATGGGTTTTTAGTGATTCACGTAATCACTAATTCAAACTAATTATTAAATAAAGATAAGAAAATTCAATTTAAAATATAATATGGTAAGCTTATTTTTTAATTTTGACGATTTCTCCTAATCACTGGCTTATTTTTTTGTTTTTCTTCAGTTGTTAAATGATAATTTCATTCCTAATTAATTTGATACTCTATTATTAATTATAAGAGTTTTATTTTGTTTCAGTTATTGTCTTGTTGCTTTTATTTGTTGGGTTGAAATTATAAAAAATATAAATGATGATTATATACTAAAAAACTTGTCGAAAATCTCGTAGGGGCGGAGCCCCTACACCCCCTAACTAAGTTGCGCCATTAATGATGTTGTTCTAGAATGATGTATTGTTCCTCTATAAAAGGATACATCATTCATAGAACAAGAAGCACCACAAACACATATTGTTGAGAGGGCTATTTCTTTGTAAGAAACTTGAGAGTGTTCTTCATGGAATTAGTATAATAATCTTGAGAAAGCTGTTCTCAAGATAAGAGGAGGTTTATTACATTGTAATTTTTGAATTCAATCTAATAAACTACATATATTTGAGGGCAAGATATCCAAGATACCTCAATAAACACTTATGTTCATTTTGCATTTGTTTTTCATTTTGTTTTTCGTTGTTAAACCTCGTAAAGGCTTTCATTTCACAAACAAGACACAAGTTAACGCGAGGCACGACCAACACAACACATGAGTAGTCAAACATGACGAGATTTCCATTGTTATGCAGGACTCTAGCAACATATACTTCTAAGCAATGTTGGACTTGAATTAGCATGGGCACACTAACAATTTTTCTTGCAAGAATAATTTTGTCATTGCGATCATGCGATGAAGAGGGTTGGCTTGGATATGAAGTATATTCTAATAATGATCCACTAGTAGTACCAGTTTGATATGACTTGCAAGTCAAGTTGTTTGTTCCTTTGACCGTATATAGGATCGAAGAGGTCTTTATTTTATTAAGTCAAGTTGTTTGTTCCTTTGACCGTATATAGGATCGAAGAGGTCTTTATTTTATTAAGAGGGTTGTCCTAATTTGTGTTGCTCAAGTATATTTTCTAGTTTCCCCAAATAAATATACAAGTTTATATACAATAGTTATAATACAAATATAGTCCCAAATAAAGTCACTAATCAATTTTAATCCAATTAACATTTTAGTTTATTGGTAATGACAAACAAATAGAATAATTAAGTTTGATAATTATGGGTTGATGACTAATAATAGATTTTTGGAAAATAAGCAGAAGAATGTACGTGGGTCATGCAGGCTAAGATCTAACAAAAAATTACAACAAATAATAATAGCATTTGTTGCCAACTTGGTGACATAGATGACGACAAAAAAGTTTTATCACCCTTTTTATTTTGTTGTCGCACTCAACAAAAGTAATTCTACATAAAACTTGAAATATCAACATTATTATATAATTTTATGTAAACTTTCTAAACAGAGAGTTAACAAATTTTTCATCGATGTAAAACACAATTAAGTTGTTAAATATTATTCCTACAATAGCCAAAATAGCTTGACATTTACATTGAATCATAGTCAAGTGCGGATTATATTTCTTACCTCATAAAATAGGGCAAAAAAATATAAATTAACGTCAAATGTAGAAAACAAAAATCGGAAATATTTTAGCAACATCAAGCAAATAACTTTAGATGCAAGTAGTATTCGTCCTTAGCTTAGGAGAGTAAGTTGTTTGGTGAAACCAAACTTAGAGTGTAACTCAAGATGCGAATACTTTATCATCTTTGAAGGTAACAAGTTGTATGTATGCTTTAGGCGAATAATTTGGATCAATATATCCTATTTCGCTATCACCTACTTGGATGAAAAACTTACCATCCTTAGTGTTTCCAATCACATTTGAACAAGAGCTGAGATTCATGTCTCTATAAAGTCCAATATATTCAATTTCTCCATTTCGCTTCACTACTGATATACTTACATCACCACTACTGGTGACACGACCAATTGCCAAACACCCTCCGATGCAACCTAAAAAACGAAAACTACTCAAGTAGGAGTCGCTAGAAATCAAACCTCGGATTTCATAAAATCTTTCATCGACTAAATCGAAAGCTAAAATGCCTTGTTTATTACGATGCCCTGGCTTATGCATTATCCAATACAAGGTTGAATTGATCAATAGTCCACTCAAACTAGGACTTTGATTGAGAGAATACCCATGAATCTTTTCATCAACAACTTTTTTCCATTTTTGGGTTTTTAATGAGAAAACATGAACTAACATCCCTTTGTTTCCTTCTAATTCACATATCCTAACAATCTTATAATCATCATTAGAAGCTACATACCCAAATCCCCAAGTAAGATTTTGAAAACCTTGTAATAATGGGTATGAAACCTTTTCCCATTGGTGAATAATGGGATTCCAAATAATCAAATAACCCAACAAAGAATACAAACATATCAACCCATTACATGATCCAACTAAAAAAATCTCATCTTTGGATGAACCAATACAATCAATGTCTAATTTAAACAACCTCTTTTCATAACAAGAATCACATTCATCAAAAGAGTAAAGAAAGTAATCATCTTTAGAATGAATAAAAATACAATGAATAGATGAACAAGAGTGAAGATTTGGGGATAATTTGTAGTGGGCCATACCAAAAGATGAAGAAGATAGAGAAGAGTACCATTGTTTGGAAATAGACTTGAATTGGAGTATGGTTTTTGTTTCGGTGTTGAATACGGGTCTTGGTCTCCCTGTCTGGAAGGTTGAATTTTTGAATGGGCAGGGGTATCCAAGCACGCGGACCTGCAAAACAAGTGGAGTTAGACTATCCGGGGGCGTGTCCCGGAACGCCTCTCCGACGCTCAAGTCAGTTCGAGTGTTTAGATTAATAGCAAATCGCAATTGTTATGTTTTAGAGAGAGAAGTTGAGCATACCAGATTTTGGTGAATAGTTGGGTATTTATAGTAGTGAGATATGGAGTAATTAGCCCCAAGGGCTTTTTGGTAATTTCACCCGTAGCAGGACCTTTGGGCTCCAGATTTAGGGCCCAACAAATAATGGGTGATCGACCCACTAACATTAGCCCCACGCACAAAGGGCGTTTGATCTTAAGCATCGAACGAGCTTTGAGCGGAAATATAAACAAACAGAAAATTGTTGAATAAGGCTGTGGTCTGTCTGGGTCCTTGTGAGGGCCGAATACAGACAGGGGCCGTACAAAGGAGTCGGCCTATGGCCGTAGATCGACAAGGGACTCCAGGGGTCCGAATGTCGCCAGCTTGCTGAATACTAAGGAGACAATAAGGTGCCCCAATCACACGTAAGGAGCCGGGAGCGTCCTAGAGAGTTAAGGGTAAGTTACATAACCGAGAATTTACCTGGGGTAGAGCCATTACCGAAGGGGGGGGCCGAATACTGGCGCATAGGCCGAGTACTGGCGCGTGGGCCGAATGCTGGTCATAGCAGGGGATTTTAACTTTGCCATCAACTTCTTCGGTACAAGAAGAGGGGCCCTAGTCCGTTGTCAAACAGGGGTCCCTCTCCATACCGAAGAGGCCGAGGACGAAGTTAGTGTGTCGCGCCATAGGTCAGCAATGGGTTCCAGGAGATAAACTTTTGACTTGGCCAACGGATTCCGGTGCTGGAAGGGGGGTTCCTCGTTTTTGGAGAAATGGGAATTCCCCTTCCAACACGGAATCCGATGGGGAAGTCAACTGGCAAAAAAGGCCGTGGCAGCTACTCCCCAAGCCCTGCATCCTCCATTCTAGAGGATGTGGAGCGAGGGGAGGTTTCGACTATGGGGCGGAACGGAAGTAGCCGGACTTTTCCCCATAGGCACTTTCGCCAAAGGAACTGACAGACTTGTTTGTCGGTTATGGAGCTGAGGGCCTCTGCCTCGACATACTTGGTGAAATAATCTATTGCCACAATAACAAACCTCCTTTGTCCACTGGCCGGGGGAAAAGGTCCTAGCAAATCAATGCCCCAGCGATCAAAGGGCAAGATGGCCTGGATGGGAGATAGGTAGTTGGAAGGCCGGCGAGGCACCTCTCCGTAAAATTGGCATTTTTCACAAGTCTTAACAAGCTTCTCCGCATCTGCCTTTAGGCTCGGCCAATAGTATCCACTTCTCAACACTTTGCCTACAAGTGTCCGAATCCCCTGATGTATCCCGCAAGCCCCTTCATGGATTTCCCTTAATATATAGTCACCCTCGGTTGGGGTAACGCATTTGAGCAACGGGTGAGTGTATGACTTCTTGTACAGGGCCCCGTCATACCACTCGAAGTACTTCGCTTTTCTAGCCAGGATAGGCCCTTCCTCTGGGTCCTCAGGCAACTGACCGTCTCGATGAAAGGATATATAAGGGTCCATCCATGTGTCGGCCCGGTCGACTCCTCCCACGTAAGTGTTTATACTGGGACTAGGTAAAACTTCCCAAACAATGTGGCGAGGTTCGTTACTGATGGCGGAGCTAGCTAACCTTGACAGGGCGTCGGCTTGGGCATTTTCCGACCTCGGGATGTGGCTAAGGGTGATAGAATCAAATTTTTCCATAACTTCCCTGACTTTGGCGAGGTACATCTTCATGCTATCATCTCTTGCTTCGAACTCTCCACTCACCTGCCCTGCTATCAATTGGGAATCGGTGTGAGCAATGACTTTCTTGGCTCCTGAGGCTAAGCATATGCCGAGCCCCAACAGGAGCGCTTCATACTCCGCCTCGTTATTGGTGGCGACAAAGTCAAACCGCACCGCGTGTTCTAATCGGGCGGCGTGAGGAGAGATGATCAGCAGTCCAGCTCCCGCACAATCTCGTGTTGACGACCCATCTACGAATAGTTTCCATTCTTCATTTGTGTGCACGGGCTCTAACGACCCCGTTAGCTCTGAAATGAAATCCGCCAACGCCTGGGCCTTGATGGCTGTCCTCGGCTCAAACTCGAGGCCGTAGTCCGCTAATTGGTTGGCCCAATCCGCTATCCGGGATGACTGATTTTTACTTTCTAGCACCTTTTTCATGGGTTGGGCGGTGCGAACCGTGATGGGGTGAGACTGGAAGTATGGTTTTAGCTTTCTACTCGACATAACCAGAGCAAATATTGACTTCTCAACCACCGAGTACCGTGCTTCCGACCCGCGGTACGCGTGGCTAATATAGTATATCGGCAGCTGCTGCCGATCTCTTTCGGCCACCAGGACAGCACTTAATGAAAATTCTGAGACTGATACATACAAAAATAATCTCTCGCCCGGTAAGGGTGACACCAACTTTGGCATTTCCGCCAAATGCTCTTTCAGCTTGAGGAAGGCTTCTTCGGCCTCCTGATCCCAAATGAACCTCGGCTGCTTTAGTGTTTTGAAGAAGGAGTGGCATCTGTCTGCCGACTTCGACATGAATCGACTTAGGGCGGCGATGCAGCCGGTTAGGCGCTGAACTTCTTTAACAGTCCGGGGCGATTTCATTGATAAGATTGCCTGGATTTTATCAGGATTGGCCTCGATTCCTCTCTCATCCACCAGGAAACCCAGGCATTTGCCCCCGGTCACTCCGAAGACACACTTTTCCGGGTTCAGGCGCATCCTATTCCTTCGCAAAGTCTCGAAGGTTTCACGGAGGTCTTCAGCATGGTCTTCAGCTTGCTTACTTTTGGCTATCATATCGTCCACATAAACTTCTAAGTTTTTCCCAATTTGTTCTTTGAAGACTTTGTTAATCATGCGTTGGTATGTCGCCCCGGCATTCTTTAGGCCGAAGGGCATCACCAGATAGCAATAGACCCCGGAAGGCGTGATGAAAGCAGTGTGAGGCCTGTCTTCCACGGCGAGGGGAATTTGATGATATCCGGCGTTTGCATCCATGAAGCTAAGCAGTGCGTGTCCTGCCGTGGAATCAACCAACTTATCGATTTTGGGCAGGGGATAATCATCCTTCGGGCAGGCTTTGTTGAGGTCCGTGAAGTCCACGCACATGCGCCACTTTCCCGAAGGCTTCTTTACTAGCACCACGATAGCTAGCCAGTCCGAGTACTTGCACTCTCTTATGAATCCGGCCTTCATCAATTTGTTCACTTCCTCCTTTGCGGCGGACGCCCTTTCGGCGCCCTGGTGCCTTAATTTTTGCTTCACCGGCTTGTACCCTGGCTTGATGTCCAGGTGATGGGATGCAATTTCAGCGGGAATGCCGGGCATTTCTTCCACCTTGTATGCGAATATGTCGCGATATTGTTTGACTACGTTGATGATGTTTTCTCTTACGAGGCCGGCGAGATTCTTGCCCAAGCGTATTTTCTCTTCACCCCACAGGGCGACTTCTTCATACCCTTCAACGGGTTGAGGTTGAGCGGCTCTCCTTTGGTAGTCTTCGGCCACATGCATGACCGATTCTGGGATGATCTTTCTTTTTTTGCTCTCGGGGCTCTTATCACTTCCAGCTCCCAACTTAAGACTATTCACTTGACATTCTCTTGCTATCTTTTGATCTCCATGCAAGGTACCTACCTGACCGTCGTCCTTCTCGTATTGAATGAGTAACTGGTGGGACGAAATGACGGCTTTGATCTTATTGATAAGTGGCAGGCCCATGATTATATTGTAGGGTAAAGCAATATCCACAACAGTGAATCGGACCGGCAAGGTCCGTCCATTACCCCTAGCGCTGAGTCGTACAGGAAGTACGATAGTCCCTGCTGGGCTGACCCTACTTCCTCCAAAGCCAACCAAAGGTCGATCAAGCTTCTCTAGGTGTTCGAGGTCGTATTTAAGTTGCTTCAGGCAATCCATTGTTATGAGGTCGGCGGTGCTACCCGTGTCTACCAAGACTCTCCTTACATTCATCAACCCGACTTTAAGCGTGAGAACAATGGGGTCTGAGTGTGGATGTTGTATTGCCTGACTTCCTTCACCAAATATCATCTTGGGTCCATCGACTGCTTTCTTTGTGTCCGCGGACATCATGTTCAGCGTATGAACGCTATCTTTAACGGACCGATTGCTAACGAAAAACTCTGAATACCCTCCGGTTATCATGTGTATCACTCCTTGAGTGGCTTCGGTACGTGTTATGCGTTATTCGTCTCTCTTTGATCGGGGAATTTCTCTTTTTTCCCGGGGTCGTCCGTCATGTTTCAAGAACCTGTTTAGTTGTCCTTCATCAGCCATCTTGTCTAGTATCTTCTTCAATTCTCGACACTGTGACAGAGTGTGTCCGTGTTCCTTGTGGTAGTCACACCAATAATCCATGTTTCTTCTTCCCTGGGATGTGGAAATCAGCGGAGTGATGGCGATCTCTAGCGAATAAAAATATCCTTTTGGTTGCGGTTAAAGCGAGATTCGATATTTCCCTTCGCTTCCAGGGCGGGATAGGCGTGAGCTTGTCTCCGAGCATCTTCCCTCGGGGGTCCCATGGGTGACCTGAACCTTTCTCTTCCAAAATTGTCTTGATTTAGCCGGCTAGTATTTTTCTATGATCTTCCTACCTTCTCCTTCTTCTTCTTGAATCCATGGCGTACATATGTCGAGGACACGGATGAACCTTTGGACAATTTCCATGGCCTCCGTATATGTGGTGATGTCGTGTTCCAACAACTTCCACTTCAACTTGGGTGTTCTAATTCCATTAATGAGGGCAGGGACCGTTGTAGCGTCGTTAGCCCCCGGTATGGATAATACTTCTTCGTGAAACCTTTGTATGTACTCAGCCCACGCTCTCTCCCTCCTCGAATGACCGACATCAAATGTAAGTTTGACTTCCTTTGCCTCTTTGAGGCAACAAAGTGATCAAGGAACAGAGCCTCCAGCACTGCGAAGCTATCCACACTTCCGAGGGTAAAGCGATTGTACCAATTCAATGCTAACCGGACAAAGTTGTGGGGAAAAACTTGCAGAGCATGGCTGCATGTGGTGCTCACGGCCATGTGCGCCCGATAAGATGCTACATGTTCACCGGGATCTTCCGACCCGTCGAATGACTTAATGGCAGGGACTTTGACTTTGTTCCGGTTAGGAACAGCAAGTATACGCGCTGATAGAGGTGTCTTGAAGATGGTAGGAGCTGAATCTGATCCATCTCTAATATAGCCTTCACGGCATAGTCGACGTTCTTGATAGATCGGTCGTGGTAAGATTCTTCGCAAGATCCTTCCCTGCTTCGGAATTAAGATGAGTTCTAACGTCTTGTTCTTTCTTTCTCCTGTTGATAATCTGGCGGGCATCGAACCTTGAACTTCCCGATTGTTCAGGCATCCGGCTAGGAGCCTGTTCCCGGACACGGCTGGGAGCTGGCCGAGTAGGTTCGGGGGGTAGTCGGCTATTATGTTGTGCTGGGTTCGGCATGCCCCAAGTAGGTTGTCCCCCATGGCCGGGATCGCCTGGCAGGGGTGATTCCTGACTTTCAGCTATGTCTTCTACCCAAAAGTCAGGAGCGTCCCTCTGATAAGTGGTACTCGGCCCACCACGCCTCTGGGCCGAATGAAGCAAGTTCTGCTGTTGTGGTTGTAGGATAGTAGGCAGAGTCCTCACAGCTTGTTGAAGCGATTCTTGAAAACGAGAAGTTATAGTAGCCGCAAAGTCATCTAGGTCCTGCCTTGTGACAAAGTTCGGCTGCGGTGCGGGGTCTTGATCATGGACAGAATTGGCAGAGTGGTGTTCGGATTGCCTAGTATTAGCTCTCGTATTTCTCTTGGAGTTCATGGCTTTCAATTATGGGAACGTGAGTGAGAGGGAAGGCGCTTGTTTCTGTCCCCACAGACGGCGCCAAATGTTTCGGTGTCGTTTACGGGTCTTGGTCTCCCTGTCTGGAAGGTTGAATTTTTGAATGGGCAGGGGTATCCAAGCACGCGGACCTGCAAAACAAGTGGAGTTAGACTATCCGGGGGCGTGTCCCGGAACGCCTCTCCGACGCTCAAGTCAGTTCGAGTGTTTAGATTAATAGCAAATCGCAATTGTTATGTTTTAGAGAGAGAAGTTGAGCATACCAGATTTTGGTGAATAGTTGGGTATTTATAGTAGTGAGATATGGAGTAATTAGCCCCAAGGGCTTTTTGGTAATTTCACCCGTAGCAGGACCTTTGGGCTCCAGATTTAGGGCCCAACAAATAATGGGTGATCGACCCACTAACAGTTTTGATGGGTAGCCTTATAACAATCTCATAGATTATCAAATCATGAGGAAGCTCCATAATATGAAGAAATTTATCAATATACTTGTATGTATTACTCTCTTTTAGCTGCATTGTTTCCATTGCCAGCTAATGCTCATCTAACTTTTTTTTGATAAAATGTTCATCAAACTTATTTTGAAGATTAACTTTATCTCTCCGTTATCTTGGCCAACTTGTATATCGTGCCCCATTGGTCAACTTGTACAAATATACCACTTGATTATAAAAAAATATTATCTTGAAGAGAAAAGATTCACTTACAAAACTCAATAGGATATTTCCCATTGACATATTCTCTCCCTCCGTCCAATTGAATTTGCATCATTTTCTATTTTACTCTATCCCACTTAATTTGTATCATTTTTATATTTGGACAATGACCCACCAATTTCTTTTAATGTCATCCATATATTTTAACTCTCTTTTAATTTCATCCACACAATTCATTCTCTCTCTTCATTTATTACTACTTTCTTAAAAATAACCATTTTTCTCTTTGATGCAATCTCAAGGGGACAGAGTAGTACATGTAGTAGTATATAAATTACACCATGATTTTTAAAAAGTATGGTTATGCTAAGAATATTGTTAGAATACTTTATTTTGAAATTAAAGTGTATCTTTAAAAAATAAAAGTTTCTAAGCTATTGTGTAAAAGTTTCTATTTGTTAGTGGTTATGTCAACTATTCACATCTAGAATTTACTATGATAAATTAAATTAAGTTGTTTTGAATTGAAAAAAAAATACTCGTAGGCCATTCGGCCATTCACTATCATATAAAAAAAGGGAAATTCCACATGGTAGCATTCATTTTTCATGAAATGTTAACGATATCACTTTTTTAAAAAAATTTCACATGGTAGCATCCAGTTTATGCACTATCTATATGCCGTAACATTTTTCGTTAAATTCTTGTTAAATTCCGTTTAATTCATCATTTTGTAAGTTTTTTTCCACATTGTAGCATCCAGTTTTTGTTTTCAAACGTTAATTCACCATTTTAACGTTTAATTCACCGTTTAGTTCATTAACGACCATAAATGTTATAATAATTTTGTCTTCATTCAAATTGTTGGCATTATAAACTTCAAAAGGTGATCTCAATTAGTAGGGGTGTTCATAACTGGCCAAACTGGGTATCCGACATATCGGGTACCCGCAAAGCCAGGTACCCGATTAGTCGGGAACTTATTTATGTTCCCGACCCGATTTATTCGGGTACCCGGTTTCATAAAGTGTTTGTTTGTAGAATTCAATGCTGTATAAATTAGAATATCAAAATGCGTATACCATCCAATATAAATTAAAAATTCGTTTGACTATATATATTACCATTATTGCATTAGCAATTCCAACATAACCTCAACCATATAATAATCCTATTTTTAATTAATAGAAAGTCATTTTTTCTAGAAATCTGCTAAAAGTAAACACAAAAACTTGGTCGAGACCGTCCTAGTCTAAGACGGAAGTTGGGCCGGCTCAATGTTAGGCGCGTGTGGTACACGCGCGCGCCTTTCCCTCCAAGTTTCCATATTTTTTCTTTTTTTTGGAAACTCTGTAACTTCCATTTTAAATCAGTCAAATTCACAAGTTTTCCATTTTTTTTTTCCTTCCTCCATTTTCGTCCTTGCTCCATTGTCTTCTTCTGTCTTCTTCCAATCAGCCGCACCAGTTCACTCCTCCATTGTTCTACTGGTAACGTCCTCTTCTTGATATGTTAAAATACTCAATTTCCTTCTTAAAGTAATCAGTTGATATGTTAAAAGACTCAATTTCCCTCTTAAAGTAATCAGTTGATATGTTAAAATACTCAATTCTCCTCTTAACATAATCAGTTGATATGATAAAATACTCAATTCTCCTCTTAACATGATCAGTTGATATGATAAAATACTCAGTTTTCCCCTTAAAGTAATCAATTGCTATGATAAAATACTCAATTCTCCTCTTAACATAATCAGTTGATATGTTAAAATACTCAATTCTCCTTTTAACATAATCAGTTGATACGTTAAAATACTCAATTCTCCTCTTAACATGAATTGTGCTTAAAATATTTCCGCAAATGTAAAATTGATGCATTTAGTCATGAAACTGACTGATATAATGTCAAATTCACCTTCAATTTCTTCGTGCTTTGTTCTCAATGCTTGTAACGTCATTTCCATGTCAAATTCGCTCATTAAATCTTCCATTGCATACATTTTTTAGTAATTTCTTAAACCGAATGAATGAATTGCAAGAATTTTGAAGAAGATTGAGAGAAATTTGCAGATTATTCTTACCTTTTTTTCAGGCGTGGTTGGCGGTTTTAAAATGGAAGTTTTGAATATGAAAGTTTTCCTAATTTGGTATGAGTTTAAATGGGAAAGTTTATATATTTTATGATTTCATTTTCCTTTTTTTAATTGTTGCTGATGTTGGGCTGGGCCGTCTCTGAATGAGACGGTCTCGGCCAAGACCGACTGAAAAATAAATAATAATCAGCTGGTCTTGGGCGAGACCGTCTTAAGTTGAGACAAGAGTGGGCCGGCCCAATTACATGCTTTCTCTCTTTGATTCCATCTTCTGGGCATTTTTCAATTCTAATCATAAAGGTATTAGTTTTGACCTTAAAGATATCAATTTCAATTTAATCATACCTGTATGAATTACATTAATCATGAAACTGAATACTATAAAATGAGAATTGAATAAATTAACAATGAAACTGAATACTATAAAAACTGAATACCTCTATGAACTACATTAATCATGAAACTGAATACTATAAAATGAGAATTGAATAAATTAACAATGAAACTGAATACTATAAAAACTGAATACCTCTATGAACTACATTAATCATGAAAATAAATAGTATAAAATGAGAATTGAATAAATTAACAATGAAACTGAATACTATAAAAACTGAATACCTGTATGAACTACATTAATCATAGATTTTATTTTCCTTGATATTTACGAGTCAAGGATTTTTTTTATAGATTTTATTTTCCTTGATATTTACGAGTCAAGGGGTACCCGTCTAAATTCATTAAGTGGCCCAAGACCTAATCCGGTTAAGACGAGTCGGGTACCCAACCCGTATCATATAAATTTTTACAATAAAATGACTCGTCATTTAAATTGCGGGTCACCGGGTCGGGTATTTGTTGAACACTCCTAAATCTCAAGCGCATATAAAATTGTTGGCATTATAAAGTTCAAAAACTAGATGCTACCATGTAAAAAAAACTTACAAATTTAACAAGAACTTAACGGAAAATGCTATGACAATTATACAGTGAATAAATAGGATGCTACTATGTGGAATTTTCTAAAAAAATGCTACCACTAGCATTTCATGAAAACTGGATGCTACCATGTGGAATTTTCTTATAAAAAAATTATTTACTAGTTAAAATTATTACAAGCTGGTGCACACCTATTTTTTGAAAGCCCTTTCAGTAAGTTGTGCTCGGATGACATTGGACAATGGACAAGAGTTAAGTTGAAGCCTATAAGCACAATGGATATCCGGAAGTTCAAGTTTCGTAGGTTCCAAAAATTTGTATTATAGTATATTACATCAGGAAAAATTAGAATGATGCAGTTTGAAAGGGTTATATTGATCGATGATGAGATAGCGAGTAGAATCAAACATGAGGCGGAGGCTAGAATTGCTTCAATCTCAAATGGAAGACAATTTCCTTAGCTTTAGTCTTCATGTTTCTTTGTATAGCTTGATATTCAGCTTTTTATAGGTCTATTGGAGTGTTAAAGGCCTTCCTTTCCTCTATGCGTATGAAGAGTGGACCGGGTTGGAAAACCCTTCGTAGAATATGAGCCCAACTTTCATACTGATGCAAATAGGTTGGTCGGTCTTTCTTGTTTTGACTATTTTTTTTATTTGGCTTATGTGTGTGTGTATATATATATATATATAGTGATGGCCACGGTCCGGGTTGGCCCGGAACCGAACCGGTGCCGAACCGCCTGAAACCGGAACCGTTCGCGACAGGTTCCGAACCGGCCCGAACCGCGGAACCGTGAACCCGCCGGAAAAAAATTGCCGGAACCGTGGAACCACCAGAAAAAACCGTTTGAACCGGACCAAAGAACTGCGGGCCGGTTCACCCGGACCAACGGTTCCAAGGAACCGGCCTAGAACCTGGAACCGGACCGGTCTGGTTCACCCGCCCCAACGGTTCCAAGGAACCGGAACCGTACGGTTCCCCCGGACTGAAAAATGCATCAACTTCAAACACTCGCCATTTCTTGCTCAGTTATCGGAATCGGACGTATAATATACCGTTGGAAAGCCCTTGAAGTGTAGTTTCTAATGCCGCAAAGCTTGCATTAATGAGATATTCCTTTCAAAAGTTATAGCCAAAAGAGTAGACATGTATCAAATTTCACCTTAATACTTTTCTACTCTTTTGCTCTTTTACTATTCATGGCTTGACAAAATTGATAGCTTACGTTCTTTGAGCCTTGTAAACATGATTAGCACTAAAAACCCACAAAAATGACTCGAAGTACCACAATTCACCCATTTGGCTACAAATTGGACATGGAATACCGAAATGGAGTGAAACCACATAAAACAACCCTAAACCGCCTCTAAACATCGAAAAGGAGCGCAAAAATGTAAATGATGAGTGCAAATAATTGCACTTATCATATGTCCACGCAACTAAGATTTTTTCATATGTTTATGAACCAAACGTTCACTTAGTAATAAGTGAATGTATTACTGTTTTTTTATCATATACTTAGACATTCTCATGATGATAGTAACGTTTTTTTAAAGCCGATTCTTGCAGATATGATGGATAAGTGGAAAGCGTATTTCACTGATTTTCCTTATATTTATGGAATTGCGACAATTTTAGATCCGTGTTTTAGGACGGAAAACCTAAGTAAAATAATAGGATTTTACTACCAAGCATTAGATCGCCCGTCTAGTGATGTATATATTTATGTAGGAACTTGTAAAAAACTTTTAGCAAACCTTTATGATCATTATTCTAGTATATATAACCCGAGTCGCGATACGTCTAGGCGTGCTAGTATGGGTGAGCAAAGTCGGATATCCGATTCGATATTGTCATTCGGATCGGATATCCGGTATCCGAAAAAGAGGAATTTAACTATCCGTATTCGATTCGAAGTCACTCGGATATCTGATATCCGATATCCGGAACTGATTGGAACTGAAAGCATTTATTCGAAGCGGATATGTGATATCCGATATCCGATATCCGATATCCGATATTTGATATTTGATATCCGATATCCGATATCCAAAACACTAAATTTGAAAACAAATTTTAATTAACTTAGCATAGTTAACTTATCTAGATATAAAATAAAAGTCTTTCAATACAATCAAATAGATATAAAAAGTCAACACTACAGATATAATAACTTTTTCAATAGCCCGGCATTCCGGCAACACTGCAAGCCTTAGTATCGGTGCATAATCAAACATAAAAATCAACCACAGACATCGAACACTACAAGTCTTTCATAATTCAAATTACACAAACTAAAAGTTAAAATACAATTATTAATCTTCACAGCAAATCAAGCATAATCATCAACCACAGACATCGAAGGCTGATCGACGACATCAGGACATAACTCTGCCAACAAAAAATAAAGTAGGAGATATATGAAAGAAACAAAGGTTAATGTCAAGTATTATGATAAAAGTAAAAAGAATTATAATAAAATAAATACACATTTCATATCAATAAAATTATACCTTCTTCGATTCGCTCGAGATCTTCAAGACTTTTTTCAACCAATAATGCATTGCGTCCCTTGTGCAACCAATCTTGTGTGCACACTAAAGCTTCCACCATTCTTGGACAGAGAGAGCTACGAAAAACTATCAAGTACTCGACCACCTGTGCTAAATGCGGATTCAGAAGCGACTGTAGACACTGGTATGGCCAACACATCTCTAGCAATAAGAGCAACAATAGGATAGTCTTCTTGCTTCTTTTTCCACCATTCTAAGCAATCAAAGTGTTTGCCAATGACATTAGGCTCTCTATCAACATCTAAATACTTTGTAAGCTCATTTTTGTTTTCCAAACTCTTCTTTGCACCAGCATGCATCTCAAAATCAACCTGAGCTCTCAGATGCCAATCATCAAAACTTTCTACATCTTTAGTTAAATCAACCATTTCTGTAGTGGATGCAAGCTTAGATTGTTGAGATGCATAATGCTCATACAAACTAAATAAAATATCTTTGACCTTCCCAAACAAAGTTGTTGATTTTTCAAAATCATATTGATCATAAAGTGCCCATTCTACAAAGTGTAATTTATTCCTAGGATCAATCACAGCAGCAACATATAACAACAAATTGATATTGTCAACATCTTCCCAATATTTATCATGTTTCTTCTTCATTTCAGTAGCCATCATACTCTCAATTAGATCTTGACTTTTACACTTAGTAGCTATCATTCTACTAACAGTAACAAGTTCCTCCAAATACACATTACTTGTCGAATATAAAGAACCAGAAAGTCTCAAAGTAGCATCATAAAACATCTTTAAAAAAGGCAAAAATGCATAAATACGATCCCAATCATAATCAGTAGGAGTACCACCCGACTTTTCCAATTCCTTTATAAACTTACCACCATCAGAAACTTCAAGTGTATCAAAAGCTCTACGATAGATGTAAGCACAGTCAAGCATTCAGTGTGTTGAGTTCCACCTAGTTTCTACATCTAACACCAACTTTCGTTTGCAATTAATTTGTTCTTGATTTACACATTTTTGGAATTTTTGTGTTCTCGCAGGGGACGATTTGACAAACTTCACAGCATTGCGAACTTTAACGATTGACTTATCAGTTACTTTCAAACCCTCTTTCACAGTAAGGTTAAGAATATGAGCTGCACATCGCATATGCACAAACTTACCATCTAAAACTGTCCCATCTTTCCACCTTCGAAGCCTACTACTCAAATAATCAATCCCAACATCATTTGCACTAGCATTATCAACGGTGATAGTCAACACCCTAGTAATTCCCCACTCAAGAAGGCATTTTTCAACAGATTTTCCAATAATCTCACCAGAATGACCACTTATAGGACAAAAGTTTATAATCTTTTTATGCAAAGTCCAATCATGATAAATAAAATGAGCAGTTAATGACATGTAACAAAGATTTTGACAAGATGTCCATGTGTCAGTTGTGAGGCTAATTCGTGACTGCCACTTACTAAAGAAATTTCTTAACTTTTTTTGTTCATCAAGAAACAATTGATAACAATCCCTAGCAACTGTGAATCGAGAGGGAATAATGAAATGGGGTTGTGAAATCGACATAAAAAGACGAAATCCTTCACGCTCTGCAAACCTAAAAGGCAATTCATCCATGATAATCATTTTTGCAAAAGCTTTTCTTGAATCATCTTGCTTGAACTTCCAAAACTCAAGTTTTCCTTTTTTTATATCTGTTAAACATTGACCCTCATTAAAATGTAACTGAGTCTGCTCACTTTGTATTGAAAGAAGTCTTTGTTTCTTATCAATGTTTGGCGGGTATTCCTTACATCTTAACAAGTGATTTTTCATAACAGTGGTTCCACTTTTAGAGTCACCACACACATGAATTTTACAATAACTACACTCAGCTCTTTTTTCCCCATTTTTAAGTATCTTACTAAAATGATCCCAAAGCCAAGAACGATTCTTATTACCTTTGCTTTCAGATACCTTCTTTTTCTTTTGAGTTTGGACAGAGTCTGACTCCACTTCAATATCTATGGAAGGCCTCTTGGTTGAATGTTGTTCAATTGAAATAGGAGTCTGAAGTCCAACTGCATCTTGTTTGTTAGTAGATACTATCTCAACATCATTGAAGCTCGGTGGTCCATCATTCTCATGGTTTGTAGGGCGTGAACTTGTTGCTGTTGTGGGGTATGAACTTTCACTAGAAAGAGGGATTCCATGAACATTATAATCATCCATACCTGCACTAATATAATAAAAACATACTAGTAATCAAACAGACAAACACCATTCATAAATTAATGAAATATAAGATTATACTAGTAATCAAACGGACAAACACCATTCATAAACATACTAGTAATCAAACAGACAAACATACTAGTAATCAAACAGACAAACACCATTATAATCCCATTATAATCCCTAACTTCAATTCAAACTCGAACAACCACTTTCTCTAATTCAAACAGAAACATACCTTAGCTTTCTCTATTTCAAACAGAAACAGACAAACACCATTATAATCCCTAACTTCAATTTGAACTCGAACTAAAAATAAAAAGTAAAATCCACACCAAATTCAAAAAAGTAAAATCCATTATACAGACAAACACCGTTATAATCCCATTATAATCCCTAACTTCAATTTGAACTCGAACAACCACTTTCTCTAATTCAAACAGAAACATACCTTAGCTTTCTCTATTTCAAATAGAAAACAAACACCATTATAATCCCTAACTTCAATTTGAACTCGAACTAAAAATAAAAAGTAAAATCCACACCAAATTCAAAAAAGTAAAAAATCAATCAAACAACAAAATCAATCATACTTTAGGACCGCAAAAAATACAGAAGCTCAATATAAACGTTAAATAAAATCAATGAAATATGATTCAAAAGGGAAATGAATAAAACTTACTGTGAGCAGGCTTGAAGGAGGAATGAATAAAATCAATGAAATATGATTGAAATATGATTCAAAAGGGAAATGAATAAAACTTACTGCGTGAACCGTGAAAGACAAACGGAGGAAGCGTGACGGTGACGGTGAGTAGGCTTGAGAAGAAGGCGGTGGCCGGTGACGGTGAGCAGCTACGTGAGGCCTGAGAGTGAGGGAGGAAGCGTGACTGCGTCCGCGTGAGCGTCGTGAGCCTGTGAGTGAGAGGCTTGCTGTGAGGATTGAGGAAGTGAAGAGTAAAAGTGAAAAACCCTACCCTAACTGAAAATTAAAAATGAAATGAAATGGGAAATCAAATTAATTGGGAATATCAGATTTCAGAATATGGGATGATGACATAATGTCGACATCCTCCCAACATATATTATTTTTTCAAAAAAAATTAATTTTCGGATATCCAACCAAGTTAAAATTTTTCAGATATCCGCAATTCTCGGATATATGACTTGGATATCCGACTATCCGATATCCGATCATATGTCGGATATTCGAAAATTTTAAAACTGATATCCGTATTGGTATCCGATATCCGATTTTTCGGATCAAATATCCTAAAAAAGCGGTTCGGATATCGAATCGAATAGTCGGATATTCGGATCATCAGATACTTTTGCTCAGCCCTACGTGCTAGCGTCTCGGAACGTCCCATGTACTATAACCCCATAATAGCTAACATAATAAGTTAAGATGATACTTTTATAGGATCATCTTCTTCCTCCCCCTCCGCTTCATATTTAGAATTAGATAATTATCTTAAACATCACTTTGAAATCGACCAAAGTAGTTATAACATTTTACACTGGTGGAAAGAAAAATCATTAAAATTCCCCATATTATCGAGAATTGCAAAGGATATCCTTGCAATTCCTGCTTCTACTATTGTGTCGGAGTCTGCTTTTAGTGCAGGTAGAAGAGATTTAGACTAAAACAGATCTCGTCTTGCTCCACATACTATTCAAATATGTGTTTGCAAGAAAGATTGGGATCAAGCGGATGTCCGAACACAAGGACTCAAGACCGATGATGATCAAGACGACGATGATCCATGGATGATGATGGATACATCTGCATAATCGTCGGGAGGAGAGTTGGTGGAAGCATCTAACCAACCATATGACGATGACGAATAGGATCATGGATTACGGACCACGGTCAATCAATATCAACATTCAACAATTAAAAATAAAAGGTACGACAAAGAACTACGTGGGCTTTGATTCCTTCAGGATACGTAGGCAGCTTAGTATTTCTTCGGGATACTAGGTTCAAGTCCATTCTCTCTCCCTTTTTTTATTAATCATCTTTATCGTTTCTTATTAATTTATTTTTTTCTTTCTTTTTAGTAAATATTTTAATAACGATGACAAGCATTGAATTTCGATAATAATCAAGTAATCGACGAATGTACATCCGCATTATTATAGTATTTTTGTATTAAAATTAAAGGAAAAATAAGAATGGAACCGATGGTCCGACCCACCCGACCCGGGTATTGAAACCGCCGGAACCGTCTCATGAACCGCCAAGGAACCGTTTGGAACCGTCCGGAACCGAAACCGAAACCGGAAATGTTCGGGTCAGGTTCCAGATGGAATCGGAACCGGAACGGAACCGGTCCAACCCGGACCGTGGCCATCACTGTATATATATATCTATATATATATATATATAATTTTAAATCTATTCAAGAGAGAGAAGTTGTTGGGCTGTAATGTGCGAATAGCCGTTGCTACCCAGTGGCCGTCAATTTGCCTTGCTCCGGCAACACCATAAGTACGGGTTCCATGAGAGGAGGGAGAGGGAGTAGAGGAAGAGGTGGGAGAGGGAGAGGTGAGGAAGGTAGACCCTCAGGCATAACCACGAGAAGCTCAGCGGAGAAAATTAATACTAGGTCTGAAAATCCAATTGAAGAAGAAGACCACTCCTCTGGGCATGAAAGCCCACAAACAAACAATCAATTACAGGAGGTTGAAGCAACAGGACTCGAATTAGAGAAAGAGGAAGGAGACGAGGAATTAAAGGAGGAATTGAAGCAATTGAAGCTCCAATTGAACAGTCTGCAAACTCAATTGCAAAAACTGGTGCCTTCGAATGAAGATGGACCAGTAAGAAACTAAATGGGGCATTGAACACAGCAATATAGGAGACAATTGAAGAAGGATTCCTTCCCCTGAGCAGCAAACATGGAGGGGAGAAAGTGGCTCAGCCTGCGCTTCTTCCCTCTTTGAGGGACAAGGTAACAAACCCACCATCCTCTTTTGGAATGCCACTGAAATTTATTCCTCCTAGGGTTGAAAATGGATTGCAAATTGTGGAGATAGATTCTCAGAATGTAGGTGACTTAATTAGTGTTTGGGAAGAAGCTGTTGTGTTGTATGTTGTTGGTGGAGTCTCTTCTGCGGATATTATACGTGGTTTCATTAGAAAACACTGGTCCTATGTCCCTATGCCCATAATTCATGTCCATGAGGATGGGTACTGCATCCTGAAGTTTAATTCAGTGAGTGAATGTGAGCTGATTCTACAGGGAGGGTCGTTCTTCCTTAACAAAGCTCCTATGATTGTAAAGAAATGGAAGTCCTGATTTTGACTTCAAGGAGGAGGTGTTGAGGGTCATTCTGTCTGGGTCAGACTTCCAAGCCTGCCTTTACACTATTGGGGGTGGATACTTGAGTAGAATAGTTAGTGCTGTGGGTGTTCCTGTTCTTGCAGATGAGTGCACAGCTAAACAGCTAAAAGTTTCGTAAGCGAGAACTTTGGTAGAAGTGGATATCACCAAGGAGGTTGTGAAAGAGGTTAATGTTCGGGACAAATTGGGCCGAGAGTTTGTCCAAAAAGTCATACCGGAGTGGAAGCCGTACTATTGTAGGAAGTGCAACAAAATTGGTCATGAATGTAAAGAAACCAATGATCTTGATCAAAGGCACTTGGGAAATGAAGGGGATAAAGCAAAGGGCAGTAGGAAAATGTGGATTCCAACTTCAATTGCGAAAATCATGGTTAATGTCACGAACATGGAGGATCTTAGAACCAAACTTGGGACTAGTTCTGATCCGGAAGAGAAAGCAATAGAAACCAGCAACAATACCGTGAATGAGCAATTGAAAAACAGCACCAGCAACACCTGTAACCAAGGAGAATTAGAAGATGAGGGCTGGACCCCTGTAGCACCGGGTAAAGTAGCAAGGAGAGGGCTGAAAAACACTAACTCCTCTATCAACCCAGAGGGCGAGAAAGAGAATATGGGTGGGGTTACGGCCAAACAAGGAGAAACGACAGTGGCAGAGCTTTTGACAGCAAACAACACAACAAATAAAAGGGACGGGAACCCTCTAATTCCCTGCACTCAATGATTATCTCTTCATGGAATGTGAGGGGCATCAACAGCCCCATTAAAGCCAAGCAGGTTCGTAACTTCTTGGTAGGCAATAACATCAGTGTGATAGGCATGTTGGAAACTAAAGTGAAAGAAGCTAATGCTAACAAAACCCAAAAAAGGTTTGGCAACAAGTGGAACTAGTGTACAAACTACATTCACCATGCGAAGGGTAGAGTGTGGGTTGGGTGGAGACATAACAGATGCAAACTTGAGACTTGTGAGACGCATCCCCAATACATTGTTACTAAAATCACTCCGCTCAACACCACGGACAGCTTTCATATTGTTTTTGTGTATGGGTTACATAATGTCAGAGATACAAGGGCGATGTGGCAGGGGTTAGAAAAGGTGCATTTTAATACTCCTTGCTTATTCATGGGCGACTTTAATGCTGTGTATAACCCCGAGCAGAGAAAGAATGACTCCCAGGTGACTACGTACGAAACATATGACATGATAAAGTGGCTAGAGTCGAGGGATCTTCACCCTATCACAGAAAAAGGACACAAGGTTCTCCTGGTCAAAAAGAGAAAAGGGAGATAACCAAACGCTTACGAAAATCGATCATGCTATAGGGAATCTTCAGTGGCTAGATACCTTCAGTCAAGTGAGTGTTATCTATGGTAATCCCCAAACCTCAGATCATACTCCTTTGATCCTGAATCTTACTAGACATGCTGAAAAAGTCCAGCCCGTTTCGCTTCTTCAACTACTTATGTGATCAAAAAGACTTCCTTCTAGTTGTGAATGAGGCTTGGAAGAATAAGGTTAAAGGGGAAGGGCTTCAGATGATATGGCATAAGATGAATAACGTCAAAAGGGCCTTGAAAAATTTGCACACCCAGGATTTTGTTGGGATCCATGAGAAGATAAAAAAGTGGGAAGAGAACCTAGACAACATTCAAACTGAGTTGTCAGCCAACCCTTTGAATGAAGAGCTTCACAAGCAAGAAAAGGAGAGCACCATTCAGCTGAGGAAATGGAGAAAAATCGAAGATATGGCTCTGTTCCAGAAAGCCAGGATCCACTGGATGAGATACGGAGATAAGAACTCCTCTTATTTCCATGCTACGATAAAAGAGAGGAGGGCCACTAATAGCATTGTCGAGCTTCAAAACAGGGAGGGCAAATGGCTCAATACTACGTAGGACATTCACACTGAAATATCCCAATTCTATCAAAATCTTCAAGGTATGGCCACCCCAAACCTTGAAGTCATTGACAGGAAAACCATTGGAGATAGGCCTCAATTGAGCAACAGAAACAGTAGAATGCTTATCAGGATATCAGCGAGGAAGAGATAAAAGATGCGTTGTTTGGTATGAATGATAACAAAGCTCGGGATCGACGGTTTTAATGCGTGATTCTTCAAGCGTGCTTAGGATATCATCAAGGACGACCTGGTTAGCGCCATCAAAGAGTTCTTTCGCACCAACCAACTCTTCACCCCTTACAACAGCACCTCGGTCACCCTTATTCCTAAAACGAACAATGCTAGTACTGTTGGAGAATTCAGACCGATTGCCTGTTGCACGGTTATCTACAAGATCATTTCTAGGGTTATCGCCTGCAGACTTCAGAAGGTGATCGGGAATGTGATAGATCATGCTCAATCAGGGTTTATCCCGGATGACAAATGGCCGATAATATCTTACTTGCCGCGTAGCTCATCAAAGGGTACACCCGAGGGAATAATAGCACGAGATGCATGATCAAGATGGACCTTTGTAAAGCTTATGATTCGGTCAGCTGGGACTTTCTGTTCTCGATTTTAGAAGAGTTGGGCTTTCCACCTAGTTTTGTTGATTGGGTTAAAGCTTGTGTTTCAACGGTCTACTTCTCTATTCTGGTGAATGGTTCCCCTCTCAAGCCATTTGCTACTAAAAAGGGTTTGCGCCAGGGAGACCCCATTTCCCCTTATCTGTTCGCCATTGCCATGGAGTACCTATCCAGACTTTTGCATAGAAAAGAAGGAAACAAAGATTTCCATTTCCATCCCCGGTGCAAGAAAGACAATATTACTCATCTTCTCTTTACTGATGATCTCCTTATGTTTTGTAGAGCTGACATCCCTTCAGTTAGCAGCATGATGACTACCTTCTCCAGGTCCTCTAAGGCGTCTGGCCTTGAAGCCAACAACAATAAGAAGCAATGTGTACATCTCAGGGGTCGACAATCAGATCAAAGATCACATCTTGCAATTTCTTCATATGGATGAGGGCGATTTCCCTTTCCGATACCTTGGTGTTCCCCTTCACTCCAAGAAGTTGAGCTCGAGGGATTGCAGGCCTTTAGTTGATAAAATTGTTGGCAGAATCAAGTTTTGGTCTTCTCGTCTCCTCTCTTATGCCGGTAGGGTCTAGCTCGTGAGCAGTGTTATTAGGGGTATGCATAACTTTTGAGCCCAAATTTTCTGCCTCCCGAAAAAGCTGATTAAGATGGTGGAAGATGTATGTCGGTCCTTCATCTGGACCGGGAAAGACGGCTTGTCCAGGAAACACTAGTGGAAAAAACCTTATTG
>CM033461.1:13270943-13385943 GCA_019425755.1 Amaranthus cruentus
TCTGGAAAAACTCTTTCTTTTACTAGTTACTTTAGGCAAGTTATAAACTTTGTAAGCACCATAGCTAGAAACCCCAAAAAGAGCTAACAACAATACCCATTTTTCCCTTTTCTTAGCTAAATCTAAGCCTTTACCCAATATATTATAATCCATTAAAAGGAGAAAAACAATCAGAAAATTACCCTTAATCTATATAATCAACAAAAAAGATTGAATATGAAATTATCAACTAAAAATGAGTAGTACCCAATTACAGAAATACAAAGAAATCAAGCTTTTCTGGTCATTGTTGCATTTAAATATACAAAACGAGAAGAAATTGGGGAAGTTCATAGAAGATTTACATAAAGAAAAAATGGGTAATTGAGGATTGCCAAGAAAGAAACAAATCTGAAGAAGTGGTGAAATGGGGATTGAAATTTGCTTGTAAGATCAAAATGAATAGCGGCATTAGATGAGTTCTCAACTTCCACGAAAATTAAATTTTAAGAGTAAGAAAACAACAAACATTGGCAGTTTTCTGAATCAGAGCGACAAATGCTCACGCAACTTAACTAAACTCCTCTCGGCTCTTTCCCTACCCACTCCCTATGCCCCATACACCGGTCTTCTAATATGTTTGTGGAAAAATTACCTACAATAATTCGATTTTTTTTATGATTTTTCTACATTAATCTCATCTATTGATTAACCATGAATAATCTCAACTTGGGATATTTGTCTAGAGTAAACTTGGGTAACTCGACGACCTGCTATAGTAGGTAATTCATCAAAATAATAAATTGAATATTAATTCAAAATTAGGGAAAATTTTTGAAAATTTACATTAAAAAATTTTAAATAATAAAAAAAATCATAATTTTTTTATGAACAGGTTTTAAACATTTTTTTGAACATTTTATTTTAATTTATTTTTAAAAAATAAAAATAAAACTTGCTATAGCAAGTCATTTGGTCACCGGGTTTACTCTAGGAAAATACCCCTCAAAGTTGGGATTATTCATGGTTAATCAATAAGTGGGATTATTGTAGGAAAATCATAAATAAGTTGGATTATTCTAGGTAATTTTTCCTATCTTTATTTGGAAATTTGAAATGAATTAAGCAAAAAAAATAAAACAAAATTCAATAAATGGTAAACATTTGAAACTATTTTCCAAGATAAGCACTTTTTTCGTCAGACCATAGGTTTGGTTATGTTCACTATTAGTAACATCGAAAAAAGAGTTTGACTGATTTTGACCTTCAGTGTGTCGTGCTAAATTCAACAACTCCACTTTCTTCCTCATTTTCCCTCAATTCCATTGAACCCTAATCCCAAACTAGTGGCGACAATATTCTCTCTTTTTCCTCCATTACAAGACCTTCAAACCTTCTATTAATCCCTCCTTCTCCCAATCCAACACTAGTAAAGTGGTCTAGCATATACTCGGAGTTATCTAAGGTATAAATTTGTTTCTTTTTTTGGTTTTTTATAAGAATTTAGGGTTTTTGGTTTTCCAATACAGGGCATTACTTTTGGAATCACAACTTATCTAGTTCAATTTAAGCTGATTAAGGTAATATATTAGTTATTTTTACTTATTTGTTCATTTTTGTGATTATGGTTCAACAAGTTTAGTTTGATGTTGTGGATAATATATTGATTTTATAGCTGTGAATTTTTACTTAGTTATTTCATCACAACATAATTGAATTAATATTAATGTACTTAGTTACTTGTAATGCAAGTGTAGGGAGTTAATTTTGTATGTTGATTTTGTTTTGTGTATTGTTTGTATGTAATTAATTGATATAATTTAACTAGTTATAAAAATTTAGTTTATTAGTTGTGTATATTCGTGAATGTACTTGGTGATGAAGTTGCTTTTGTATGTATTCATGTAGAAATTGCATCATTTCGTGTGACTATTGCATGTTTTTGGAATGTACCATTCATACAATTGGTAGCAAGGTTACGTATGTTGGGGGTAAAAGTAAATTGTTTGCATGCAACTCGAACATGAATTTCATTGAGTTTAAGCTTCTTGTATGTTCTAAGACTGGAATCGATCCCACTCAAAGTAATGTTAACTTTTAAATACTACATGAGTGGTGAGTGGGCAACTTTTCCTGTTGAGGATGATTATTCCATAGATGCTATGTGGGAGCATTCAAATGCTACATTTATTCCCTCTTTGGAGTTATACGTAGAAGTGCTACCCCGAGGTAATCAAGCTGTGAGTGTTACTTTCAATCCTTCTCCTACGCCTATGCCTATTTTAACCCAAGAAATTCAAAATCCCTTTGTTCCCTCCCCTTCTTCTACTCCTTCCAAATCCCCTTAAACTCAAGTCCCAAATGATGCGACTGTTAATTTAGGAGAAAGTACTCGATCAGTTGGTACCTTGGGATGATGGTGATAAGAGTAACGAGATTATTGATTCTTCTTATGTGGATGATGTGGATGTGGATGTGGATGAGGAAGTCCTAGCTAACGACATGACCTTAGGCAACATTCCTAGAATCGTTCCTCCCAGACCTTATGCCCTATATCCACCTCTGGATGAATATGAAGAGGACAACTCTTGAAGGACTTGGGTTTGTGATACCACCTACACCGAAGATGGCGAGCTTGAAAAGGGTATAGTATTTAATAGTAAGGAAGCTTTGTTGGAAGCTGTTAGAGTCTATCATATTCGTAGGAATGTAGAGTATACAAATAGAGACTTCTAACCAAACTTCTTTATCACTGAAGTGTAAGAGGGGATGTTCTTGGAAACTAAGGGCTAAGGTAAATCCCTATTCAACCTCATTGTTTATTTCAAAATACAATGGAAAGCATGGGCCTTGTGTGTTGGGTAGTGACATCGCGTCAGCTAGACATATTCACTTGACATCCTTTGTGATTAACAATGTGATTAGGAATTGTGTTTCTAAAGATCCTTCCATCAAGGTGTCTATTGTTCGATGGATGGTGAAAGATCGATTTGGGATAGAGGTCACTTACAAACTAGCATGTTGTGCTAAGAAACAAGCTCTATTGTCCATTTATGGTACATGGGAGGTATCATATTCCATTCTTCCACGCTTTTTGAAGCGTTGCAACAATGTAACCCGGGCACAGTAGTTGAATGGTTCTTTAAGGAAGACAATGACGTGGGTGTGTATGTACGTCCTAATATTAGAAATTTTCAACGTGCGATTTGGGCCTTTAGACCTAGTATAGAGGGTTTTAAGTTCGGAAATTTCATGATATACCACTGAGTTTCTTCATAATTCACCATATATCACACAAAATGTTTTAATTCACCATATACCATTGAGGTTTAGTACGTTAGCACAAAATACCATTAATGACAACTTTCTTTAGTCTGCCGTTTGTGGTAAATTATTGATTCACCATATACCATTACTTTTTTTGCGTCTAATACCATTTTTTTAATATAGTCGTTGGAATCGCGATAAACAAAAGAAGTGTCATACAAACCAAGTAGTTAACATTGTGATAAACAAAAGAAGTGTCATAGAAACCAAGTGTCACCAAAAAATTACACTAAACAATGCTAAGTAGTTATCATAAAATTTTCGTATAATTATTTTATTTTTCTAATTGATCACTTATTATAACCGATCGATCAATTTAAGATGGTAAATATACATTAATCCACGTAAAACGGGTCAGGATATGTGTTTACTAATTAATTAATTCAGTTGAGTTTGATCTATTATAACAATTTTATACACTTATTGAGCAGTAAGAAGATCAACAACACCAGAACCAACAGATTTAAATACATTAATCTCCTTATCATTTTTCCTCCCAAATTTCTCCCCTTTAATCAATTCCACTCAATTCCCATAAACATCATCCTTTGAAATCACCCCTCTTTCAAAAGCACCAACCAATTCTGCTGCTTCTTCCATTGCAATCTCATTCCTTTAATTTCTCTCTTTATACAAATTTAATCTCTAAATTTGTAGCACAACTTACAATATCAACAAAACCAATCACATCATCTAAACACCTATTACTTTCAAATTCAACCCCTTTAAACCTATTTTCTCTTATCAATTTGTCAGCTAATGCAGCTGCTTTTTCTGCCTTTCGATTCCAGATAATTACTCTGTTTATACTAGGTCGAACAGTCAAATGGGCAGTGATTAAATGAGATGATAAGTTACCAGAAACCACCATAACAAGAACATGGACATCATTTTTTCATAAATAGAAAGAAGCTAAAGCGGAAATTGATGAAGTTTTATAAAAGGTAAGTTTAGTAGCTTCAAACAAAGCTAGCATTTGACCTGTGATTGAACTGAATAGGGTGTAACAAGCATGAATACCAGGTAAATTAATGGAGGAATTCTGAGGATGGGAAGTGACGAGTTTTACCTCAATGTAAGGGAGTGAAGAAGAAGTGGAAAAAGAAGCCATGAGGAAGTCAACCCTGACAATGGCGCCAGTTGAATGAGTAAGGGAATACTGGTAATTTACCACAAACAGCAGACTAACGGAAGTTGTCATTAATGGTATTTTGTGCTAACGTATTAAAACTCAATTGTATATGGTGGAATTAAAACATTTTGTGTGGTATATGGTGAATTTTGAAGAAACTCGGTGGTATATCATGAAATTTTCGTTTTAAGTTTTGTGAACCTCTGATCACAATTGACGGTACACACTTGTATGGTAAGTACCGTAATACCTTATTGATTGAGATTGCATAGAATGGTGATAAGGATATCTTTCCACTTGCATTTGCCTTGGTTGAGAAGGAATGCGTAGCTGCGTGGTCTTGGTTTATGGCGTGTATTCGTAAGCATGTAACACAGAAGATGGGATTATGCATTATCTTTGATAGACATGCGGGCATTTTAGCGACCATGGAAGAGACGAAATCACAATACGCTTATCATAGGTTATGTTTACGTCATTTGCTTAGTAACTTTAACCGTGCTATGGGTAATGTTCAGCTTAAGAAGTTGTTTGGTAGGACTGCTGAGCAAAGACAGCACGCTAAGTTTGTTGAGGGATTGAGGGAAATTGGGGTTGCAAAATGAGAGCTCTTTTTTTTGATTGATGAAATAGGTGAAATGTCTAAGTGGTCATTGTGCCATGATGGGTGATAAGTGCAATTATTTGCACTTATTTACATAATTTTATACTCCTTAAAGATGGTCGTTGTTAGTAATTCCGTAATTATTTTGAAGATTTATGCTACTTTACTCGTTTTGATTATTCAAGTTGATTTTGAGTGGTTTTGATTGTTTTAGCCATAATTCTTATGGTTTTAATGATGATGGAGTTCACTAAGAAAGATTCTAGGTTGGGTGAAGAGGTTCTACAAAGAAAATGAGCAAAAGAGTATAAAAATGTTTATAATGGAAAAGTTTTGAGGTGAAATTTGATACATATCTATTCTTTTGGCCATAACTTTTGATAAAAAGATCGCATTGATGCAAGGTTTGCGGCATTAGAAACGAGACTTCATGAGCTTTCAAACGGTATATTATATGCTCAATTTCAATAACTGAGCACGAAATGACGACTATTTGTAATTTGTTGAAATTGTCATCGCAAAAAGCCGACTTGGCTACGTGATCGTGGAAGAGGCCGCCGAGTAGGCTTTTGCTTCTAGAATCCGGACAACTTTTGTTCCATCATTTAATTTTGTAATGTTTTATTTTATCTTTATGTTTAATTAATTTTATAGGGTTTATTTAATGGGTAATAAGAGGCCATTAGGTTAAGCCTCCTTGAGAGGAGCACATGGAGGGAGACTAAAACCCTCTTCTTCTTCTTTTCCCCTTGCTTTTCCTTCCACAGACTAAATTACTCCATTATTTTACATATAATTTTAATTTTTTGCATTTAATCTTCCATCATAATTCCTTCTTCAAGTATTGTAAGTTTTCCTTTAGTCTTTAATTTTCTTAGTTTCAATTTCTTGTATAAGTTTTTTAATTTTTTTCTAGTGAACATTAAACTTCTGTTATTTAATCTTCCTTCAATAAAAAGTGTAGTTTGTTCTTCATTATTGTTATTTGAGTTAATTGTGGTGTTATCTAATATTTAATTATTTCTTTCTTTGAGTTTGTCATTTATTTCAATTCAAATCATGTCTAATTTCGTTCTAAGGTTTGTTTTTATTGCTTTTACCATGATTAGTGAGTAGATCCATTTTCTAGGGTTAGGGTTTGAACCTACAAGTCAAGTATGATTTGATTTTTGAAAGTGTTGATGGAATTAGGATTATAGTGGTTAAATCGTGCTAATAACCCTAAATTAAATATGCTTTGTCGAACTAGTCAATAGAACTAGCATGTGGGATTGGGATCGACTATTTGCTTTAGGGTATGTAGGAATACATTGTATTATTTCTATTTTATTTTTTCTGATATTTTGCTATCATATTTAGCTGATATATTAGGGGCATTATTTTTATTTCCTAGATTAATTGTTTCCCTAGTTAGAGCTTAATCTATGTATATATAGGGGTTGTATTCATCATTAAGAGTTAATACAAACAAAGTATTCAAAACCCAAATCAGTTTTATTTCCGCATTATGATTTTCTTCATGGTATCAGAGCCGCGATGGTCTTTTTCGGCAACCCTTCACCGGCCTACCATATCGGTGTTCTTGCCCGATTGCCCATAAAGAAACCCACAAACAGTGTCGGGAAAACAACCCGATTCACAATCCAGAAACAAATCAGATCTAGAACCCTTAACAAACTGGAAACGTTTATGCCGTGTTTTTTACTCCAGTACAATTTGTTTCCCTATCGGCGAAGCATGGACTACCCTCACCATTGGACAGCCGTTGATTCTACATACTTCGGTAAAAAACCACTAGACAAAAGTGTGGCGAAAGGAGGGATTATAGCTGAACGGTTGGCTGATCAGATACCATCACAAACCACACTCATCGAGGTTCCCATCGGTGCCCATGGTGACAATAGGAGTTCAAAGAGTGTAGAGAGAGAATTAATGGAGTTTGAAAAGTGGGGAAGTAGGTTTGGCATTTCATCCGTAAAAGGAGGAGGAATTTTTAATATTGCAACTTACCTACAACCCCACGAAAAAGTGGGTCTTCATTCCAATTCAATAAAAAAGGTGGACCCCCCCCCCCCCCCCATTACCCATGAGATTAACCAAGTTTCTTTATTTTCTTCCAAATCCAACGACAAAGTGAGCCAAGCTAATTGCCCTTGGATCTTTGATTGCGGGGCAACAGATCACACCATGACTTATGATTCATCTGATATTATTTCTCCTATTTTTACTCCTCGAACTCACATTCAAACTGCAAATGGGGAGTGCGTCCCTGTAGATTAGGCTGGGCCAGTCAATATTACTTCGTCTTTCCATTTAAAGAATTGTCTTTTAATACCTAGTTTATCTCATAAATTATTGTCTATTAGTCAGTTGACTAAAGAGCTTAATTGCACTATTATAATGTCTTCTACTGATTGTGTTGTGCAAGATGCTCAGACAGGCAAGATCATCGATCGTGGTACTGAAAGGGGAGGCTTGTACTATGTGGATGAGGCGACTCAAAAGGGTCACACTTTGCTTGCTCATGGGTCTCCGGATCATCAATTGTGGATGTGGCATCGGCGTCTAGGTCATCCTTCAATCGGGTATCTACAACGTCTCTTTCCATCTCTCAATAATTGTAATGTACCCCTGAATTGTGAAGCATGTGTTCTAGCAAAGAGTCATAAGCACCCTTATTTTCCGAGTCTGACTCATAGTGTAAAACCATTTTCTTTGATTCACTCTGATGTTTGGGGTCCATCTCCTGAATCTAATACACATGGACTTTCGTATTTTGTCTTGTTTGTGGATGATTTTACTCGCATGAGTTAGGTATACTTCTTGAAACATGAATCTGAGGTATTTGATATTTTCGTGAAATTCTATAACATTCTCATAACCCAATTTCAAGCCAGACCTCAAATTCTTCGGTCAGATAATGGGGGTGAATACACAAACTTAGACATGAAAAACTTCATCTCAACTCATGGCCTTATTCATCAGACCACTTGCTCAAACACTCCACAACAGAACGGGGTTGCTGAGCGGAAAAACTGTATACTCCTTGACATAACTCGAGCACTGATGTTCGAAGCTCATGTTCCAGCTCATTTTTGGCCAGAAGCAATTGCCACTGCCTCTTACCTCACCAATCGCCTCCCCACAAAATCTCTCCACTTCAAAACTCCCTTAGAAACACTTAAAACCCATACTACTATTCCATCTTCTCATTCCTTACCCCCTCGACTATTTGGTTGTATTGTATATGTTCACCTTCCTAAACAAGCTTGGAGCAAACCTGAAGCTCGTGCTGTTAAGTGTATATTTATTGGGTATGGGGTAAATCAGAAAGGCTATCGATGTTTTGATCCAATATAAAACAAACTCTATACCACCATGGATTGTAATTTCTTTGAGTGTTCATACTACTACCCCCAGCTTAGTCCTCAGGGGGAGACTGTGAGTGGTAGGGATGGCAATTCAGTCCGAATCCGACCCTAATTCGACTCGATCCGAGAAAATAATCCGACTCTGACTTTACGATCCGAGTCCGAGTTAGAGACGGACCGGAGTTGGACCGTAATAAAAATCCGACACTCCGACCCGACTCCGGCCCTAAAGGGAATCTGACTTTGAATTTGACTTTTACACCAATATTTTGTTTCTTTTAAAACTCTAGACGTTATTTTCGATTTTTAAAAACTACTTGGTATTTTTATTTAGATTAATAAATCAGAATACGACAAATCAGATCAAAAGAAATAAAATACGCCAAATCAATATGCGAGAAAAATTTGTTAAATTGTAGTAGTAGGACTATTTCTCTTGTTAAACTTGGATTCAGAGTACATATTTTTTTGTTAAATTGTATTTGAAAAATATATTTGGTTAATTTTGTATGCTTTACAATCATTAGTACAATATCACAACGATATTGTTTGATAACCCAACTCCGTTGGAGGTCCGAGAGTCCGAATCGGGCAAACTTGGAGTATGCATAATCCGACTCCGAGTGGAGGTGGACTGAAAAAAAAAAACTTCGACTATTATCCGGAACAAAGTCGGAGTATATATAATCCGAGCCGAGTCCGACCCATTGCCATCCCTAGTGAGTGGTGATGATTTAAGCTGGCTAGCATATCCTACTACTACCAATCCAAATCCTATAACTGATCATGACCCAACAGAGCAAGTAGGTAATCCCACAGCTGTTGCCACTGAAGATATAGTACATCCTCCTCCTTAGACTACTCATGTCATGTCTGACGCATTTGAGGTGCAATCCGAACCCGAACAAGAGGTAATTCATGAGCCTTTAATTGATAATGCTAATGATGTTCCTAGTCTTGAGTCAACTCGCAGATATGAGTTACCTCTGAGTACGAGGGGTATTCCACCAAGGAGATATGATCCTGAGTTTGAAGCACAACGGTCTCGATACCCCATCAATCAGGGTAATGTTGATAATCTATCCCAGTTCGCCGTTGCTTTTAATGTCGCCCTGTATTCTAGTTCTATACCCCGAAACACTAAAGAGGCACTCCAGAATCCGAAATGGAAGAAGGCTATGGAAGATGACATAACAGCCCTAAAAAGAACTACACATGGGAGAAATGCATGTTACCTAAAGAAAAGAAAATTGTGGGTTGCAAATGGGTGTTTACAATAAAGTATCATGCTGATGGAACTATTGAAAGATACAAAGCTCGACTTGTGGCAAAAGGATACACTCAAACTTACGGTATTGATTACTCCGAAACGTTCTCTCCGGTTGCCAAGATCGACACCATCAGAGTTCTGTTCTCGATAGCTGCTAATCAAGACTGGCCATTATATTAGTTCGATGTGAAGAATGCGTTCCTTCATGGTGATATTGAAAAGGAAGTTTGTATGCACGCTCCACCCGGGTTCGCAGATGAATTTGCTCCAAGAGAGGGATGTAGACTGAAAAGGGCTTTGTATGGCTTAAAACAATCCCCAAGGGCCTAGTTTGGTTGATTTACTGCAGCAATGAAGAAATTTGGGTACGAACAGAGTAATTCCGATCATACTCTGTTCTTCGAGAAAGGGAATAATCAGATCACGTGCCTAATTATTTATGTTGATGATATGGTTATAACAGGGAATAATAAAGAGGAGATTAGTGATCTTAAGAGGAAACTCTTCAAGGAGTTCGAGATGAAGGATTTGGGCAACTTAAAATATTTTCTTGGCATAGAGGTGTACAGGCCGAGAAGAGGGATCTTCATTAATCAGGAGAAGTATATCTTGGACCTATTGGCTGAGGTAAGAATGCTTGACTGCAAACCAGCAGACACACCAATTGTTACAAATCACAGACTTCAGACCTTACCAGAAGGAGAACTAGCTGACAGAGAAAAGTATCAGAAGTTAGTGGTAAAACTCATCTACCTATCCTATACCAAACCCGATATAGCATACGCAGTTGGAGTTGTGAGTCGTTTCATGCATTTACCTTAAACTCCACACATGGAAGCTGTCATCAGAATCTTGATATACTTAAAGGGCACGAGTGAAAGATGAGTCTTCTTTGGAAGGAATGGTCACCTTGACCTCATAGCATACACTGATGCTGACTGGGCAGGAGATCGAGACAACAGAAAATCCACATCAGGGTACTTTACCCTTGTGGATTATTAAGCGCAGAAGCAGAATTCAGAGGAGTAACTAAAGGGATAACGAAAATACTATGGCTCAAAAAACTTTTATGTGAGCTAAACTTTCCACCATCTGATGCGTGCACATTGTTTTGTGATAATAAAGCAGCTATTAATATATCAGAAAATCCTGTCCAACATGATCGAACAAAACATGTGGAGATAAACAAACATTTTATAAAGGAGAAATCGGAGAATAAAATCATTCGCATTCCTCACGTGAAATCTGAAGATCAGCTGGCTGACGTCCTCACAAAAGAAGTTCCAACTGAAGTCTTTGAAACAACTTTATCCAAGTTAGGCATTGGGAACCCCATCACCTAACTTGAGGGGGAGTGTAGGAATATATTATATTATATTTATTTTATTTTTTCTGATATTTTGCTACCATATTTAGCTGATATATTAGGGGCATTATTCTTATTTCCTAGATTAATTTTTTCCCTAGTTAGAGCTTAATCTATGTATATATAGGGGTTGTATTCATCATTAAGAGTTAATACAAACAAAGTATTCAAAACCCAAATCAGTTTTATTTCCGCATTATGATTTTCTTCAAGGTAAACTTTAGTTAAATTCATATTAATTCGTTCAATAAAACTAGTGTGTGAGAATTAGCGAGAATTTGTGATTAACAAGATCATGTTTAACCACGTAATTAATCCGACTTTCCATAGACACTAATGAGAATTTGATAATTCAACACTTTAGGCGATTCCCGACACCTTACATCTTTCATTATATAGTTTCAACCACATTTTCTTATTGCATTTTTAGTTTGTTAGAAACCAACCAATCAAACACATTTTACTCTTTGAGTAATATAATTCAAGACTTGCGGTTAAATAAAATTTGCACATGAATGGGGGTCATAAGTATGGTGTGACTAACACAGAGAAAACAACCAATCAAACTCATTTTTCTCTTTGAGCAATATAATTGGTAGAAATTAACAAGTTTCTTGTCCTAACTTCCTTGTGTTCGATCCGTGACTACACATACACCGTGCACTTGCAGTTAAATAAAATTTGCACATCAATGGGGGTCATAAGTATGGTGTGACTAACACCAACTTAGCTGAGGTCTTCAACTTTGTGATGAAGGGTGTAAGGTTCTTGCCATTAACTACATTAATTAAATTTACCTTCTATCGAGTCAACGACTACTTTGTGCAAAGACGCGAACGTGCTAGTGCATGGATAATTGAAGGAAGCATGTACACCTCTCATGCAACGAGAATTATCACCAGAAACACTGATGACTTCATTACAAATAGAAAGTGCCGATTAGAAATACATTGTTCATTCATGCAATATAAACATTACAACTTAAGTACGCTTATTAAACTTTTTCAATATCCTTTTGGTTTCTTCACTCCTATGCGCCTAATCAAATGCTTCCCTTCTCAGGTTATGTATCTCGGTTCTTAACTCCTCATTCTCTTTGTCGAGCTTAATAATGATGTCTTTTGCCGTTTGATGCCCTCCGGATCAACTCACCTAAAGTAGGTGCATCCCAAACCTTCATCTTCGAATAGTGGATAGGCAACATATTGATGTCCAAGATCAAAATCGCTCCAATCGTGACCGTATTCGACTTCATGCTCAAAATGATAATATTCTTCCATTGAATGATGCTTTAAATATATAACTAAATTTAAATAAAAACATTAATTTAAAATTAATGAATCAGTTAATATAAATATTACAAATGAACTTATCAAAATGAACATAATTTACAATAACATACCTCAACTTAACTTTAAAGGTAATAAGATGTATACAATAGAATGAACAAGGGTAATGTATTTATATAACTTCACTCAACGGCTATAATTCAAGCCTCTACTACATAATTGGTTTTAGGTAACACCCAAAAAATGTAACCTAAAGTGCTTAAAGTGTTACTATAGACCTATGGGTAACACATTTTTGGGTGCTACATCTGGCGGTGTTACCTATTCTCTTAGGTAACACTTTTACATGCATATGGTAACACTTTTAAAAGTTTTATATTAAATAACTTTAGGTAACACTTTTTTTGCATATGTATCATTTTCATAGTGTTACTTATCATTTCTTTTGTAACACTTTTTTCTAATTAGGTATCACATTTTCACCTCATCAATTAAGCTATTGTAACACTTTTCAATAATGTATCACTTTGAACTATTTTATGTAACACTTTGTTGAGAATTAGGTAACATATTTTTCATATTAGGTAACACTTTTTCATTTAATCAATTAAGCTAATGTAACACTTTAAAAAAACTAAAATTTTGCAATTAATTGCTGCTCGAAGGAATCGAGCACACAGTCTGTGTGCCCTAGTGCCTCTGAAATTGATTTGCATCTACGCTAACCGAGAAAATTATATAAATAATTAAAACATACCACAGTATATAATCTTAATCTACATCATTCAAAGTTATCTTGGATAATTAATTAATAATTGTAAATTTTGAAAAATTAATTTGCCATAGCTTGAATAATATAATATATTAAAAAATAGTTTGGGACTGATATCAATATTTTAAAAATATTATATTAACTAAAATTCAAAATTTATTTTGCCAATTTTATTTCAAAAATAAAAAATATAATAAATAAGTAAAATAGTGTTACAAATGGGTTAGAAATGTAAAAAGTGTTACATATTAATTAGTGTTACCAATTTTTAAAGTGTTACATATTAGTGTTACCAATTCTTAAAGTGTTACATATAAGTGTTACCAATTATTAAAGTGTTACATACAAGTGTTACCAATTTTAAAGTGTTACATATTAGTGCTACCACATTTGAAAGTGTTACATATAAGTGTTACTAATTTTAAAAGTGTTACATGATTATGTTACTTAAAGATAAAGTGTTACAAAAGTGTTACCTAATATTCTTAAGAAGTTGGATATCAAAATGTGTTATCAATATGTGTTACATAAAGTCAAAACAAAAGTCAAGTGTCTGTACGTTGTTATCTGTACGTTGTTAGTAACAACGAACAAAGTAGACCTTGTCAAATAAGGTCAAAGCTCTGTTCGATGTTAGTAATACAACTACGTAACACTTTTTTGATAGGTAAATATGTAACACTTTTAAATTTGGTAACACTAATATGTAACACTTTTGCAATCAGTAACACTAATATGTAACACTTTAAAATTTAGTAACACTAATATGTAACACTTTAAAATTTAGTAACACTAATATGTAACACTTTAAATATTGAAATTTGGTGATATTATTGTGTAACACTGAGAAAGGTGGTAACACTTTTAAATTGCATTTTTATACTAGTAACACATTTATAACACTTTTCAACTTAATTTTTTTTTTAATCTAAAAATTAAAATTGACACAATAGTTGGTTTTGACTTTTTTTTTATTACCTAAACTAACTTCTTTTAAAAAAATTATCCAATCTAATTAATTTTTTAAAATTTCACCATCTATCGAAAAAAATAGGGATAAACGATTTTAAGGAATTTAGTTTGAATATATTACTTACCAGCTTATTTGTTACCGTCTCCGCTCACCGGCATGCCAACCGATCACCATTTACCGCATCCTCCATCTATCGCCTTAATTTCTATGGTATGAAATTTTCTCTTTTCAGTATAATGTTTTCTTAATATTCCAATTTGATGGTAAAATTGACTTATTTCATACAAGAATTGATATAATGTTTTCTTAATTTTCCACTTTGATTGTGAATTTGCTCATGGTATGTTTGAGAATGATGATTTCATTTGCAAATATGGATTTACTTAAAATTAGTGTTTGGCAATAACAAAAATTTAAATTTGGATTTGAGCCAAATTCACCAATGTTATAAAAGTAGTTAATTAAAATGAGGATTTGAGAATTACACCCCAATCCTTGTCATTTCAAATTCTTCATTATGATTTCATAATTGAAATCCACAATTTGAAATGAAATGTGTGTTTCCAAACGCATCCTCAAGGAATTTGGTTTCTATCATCATCTTGTCACCGACACAATTGTTTTGAAAACAAATTAATTGCAAGGTATATCTTTCTTCTTCATCATAATTCTTGTTTGCTTGCTATCTTGCCTAAATTAATTTGTTATTAATTTCTTCAAGTTTAGTCGGTTTTTTCATCTCTCATGTATGGGCTATCTAGCAACAATTAGTTCTTTAAGGGTTTTTCACTTTTAGATCTTGTTCTTGACTATTATTGGGTTTTTATTTGAAATTATATTGTGAGTTTTCATTCGCAAATATATTGACAATCACTAATTTTTCAGCCCTAAAAACCTAATATTAAAGAAAATCTATGATATGGATGTTATGTGATTCTTGGTTTTTGTTTTATGTTCAACTTGTTGTCAGGTTTCGATTGGACGACGTATATTCAAATATTAATGTGGTATGAAATGTCGTATAGCTGGTTGTGATTTTGTGATGAAAATTTATTTTTAAAATATGAATATAGTTCAAAATACAAAGGAGGTACTGTCGAAATTTCTGTAAATTTATAATTAAACTTGGTGGTTTACATAGGTTTTTTTTGGGTTTTGTAGATTGTTTGTTTTGTAGGCTTATTGCTTTGTTTTTGTTGAGGTTTTTAAATGTCATCGAGTGGTTGGTATGTCACTCATAAGGTTCCTCTTATAGTTAATTGCCTTTGGATTCGATCTTTAATTTTATACACATGTTACATGTTCAAGAGGGAAGAATGGAAACAAATCATATCAGTGATGATGAAGCTGCATGCGAGGAAGTAACACACATAGATCACAATGTGAAAGAACAATAAGAGATTTAATTTCAAACTATATTTTGTATTTTAGTTGTATAATTAAGTTCTTATGAACTTATATAGATATATTTTGTATATTTAGTTGTATAATCAAGTGCTTACGAACATATATAGATATACACAATATACAATGAATGTATGAATGATGTGGATTAATTTTATACAGTTAGTGATTTATATTTTGGCATTACTATGATTATTATTATTATTATTATTATTATTATTATTATTATTATTATTATTATTATTATTATTATTATTATTAAAAGTGATACATAATCATAAAGTGTTACATTAGCGTAATTGATTAAATGAAAAAGTGTTTCCTAATACGAAAAAAATGTTACCTAATTCTCTATAAAGTGTTACATAAAGTACTCCAAAGTGATACATTAGTAAAAAGTGTTACAATAGCTTAATTGAGGAGATGAAAAAGTGATACCTAATCATAAAAAAGTGTTACATAAGAAATAACAAGTAACACTATAAAAACGATACATATGCAAAAAAAGTGTTACCTAAAGTTATTTAAAATAACACTTGTAAAAGTGTTACCATAGGCATGTAAAAGTGTTATCTAAGAGAATAGGTAACACCGCCAGATGTAGCACCCAAAAAAGTGCTACCTTAGATCTATAGTAGCACTTTAAGTACTTTAGGTTACACTTTTTTGGTGTTACCTAAAACCAATTATGTAGTAGTGACCGTAGCAAACATTAATTTCGAAGCTTTAAGGTTGTTGTACGCCTATTCATGCGACTCACCATTTTAAATTCCAGCATTTTCAACATTTTAATCAAAACTAAACATTAATTTTTGGGCCCCAAGTTTAATTTTGGATTTTTAAAAATACTAGTTTAGAGGCCCCTTTTTATCTCTATTTTCTGATTTGTAAAATAGGGCCCTGGGCAGGAGCCCTTTGGGCCTACCGTTATGGTCGACCCTAGATTTGGTGGTTTGGTGTGCCAAAACGAAAAATCTTATTGAGCAGTGGTTGCACCACTTTGGGTCAAATTTTCTTCATTTTTATCGCTTTTTGTATTTCTCTTATTGTTGATGCTTGATGGTGGATGGTGCACTGCGTGGGTTTGAAATAGGTGCTTATACTCTCATGTTATCACAATCTATGCGATTTGGATGGATTCCCTTGATTAGTTCTGTGATTCTTATCCTTCATACTGAAAGAGTTTTCCACATAAAAATCCTAGCGTGTTGTTGGTTTATTCCATTGTTTTGTTTTGTTTTTGCTCATTGTTTGTCAACTTTAGTATTTGAAGTGTGTGATTTTGTCTTGGTTTGGTTGATTGTCTTGTTTAAATTGATCATGGAGTGAGTGATGGTGTCTTAATCAACCCTTTGTGCCCAACAATTCAATCTCTTTCTTTATATAATATTACATTTTTACACTGAAACATAAAATATTACAACTCATCGTCATCTCTGAAGAAAACTTTATTTCTCTTTGATGTGATCCGCATCAATCCTACAAGGTGTTGTAAAAGTGAATTTAATTTTATAAACCAAACTTATAAATAAAGTTACAAATGCTTAGTAGAGAAGCAAATTATATATGACAATAAAGAATTATGCTTATGTACACCACCGAGAACTCTAGGATACCGATCTTCAAACCCGAACAAAGTAACAAGAAGATTTTGTATGTGACTTTATATAAATTCTAGTTGAGACTCCTTCTAAAACATCATTTCCTCCCCACTACAGTGCTTGGGAATGTATAACGGAAATATATTTTGAGACACAAGGCATTACACTATATTTCTAGCACAAGGAAATTAGAACGACATGATGAGAAAACTTAAATGGAAGAAGAAACGAAAATTCATAATCGAGGACAAGTTCTCTATGTCTAGTACGTTGGAGAGGATAAGAAATTTAAAAATTGCATGTAAGAATTAACCCACACATGCCTTCTACATTTATAGAAGAGAAAACACCATTTCATGAAGTAAAATGTCGCTCCATGAAGCACAACATCGATTCACTAAACAATGTCGATATTTAATCCATCCATCCCAATATATATAGATAATATAACCATATTAACTGTAAGTAGTTATAGCATAACTAACAAAACTGAATAAAACGAACTTTGCAAAAACCAGCGCGAAAGTTGCGAGTTACGACTTATGTCTTTTCTAAAACCGAAACTTTGCGTTGAACTCTCGCGATTCGCAATCCTTTTTGTGATTCGTAAAAAACACTTTGCTTAAAACAGAAGCCTGCAATTTTAGGATATTTCCACTTAATTATTTGATTTAATTAATTTAGTTAATTCTCGAAATCATTATATGCTCTAAATGACAACAATCCTCCCTCGTTAAGAGTGTATAATCCTTGTCCTCTTTTGCGATCCATAATCTCCAACTCATTCCATGCATCAATGCCAATGTTCGTCCGAATTGAATTGAGACCTCGTACCATGAATCTTTACATTTGATCATATCCCCTAACTTCCTTCCGAATTGAATTAAGTAGATATAATTAACAAATTGAATGAGTAGTACACATAGGTAGCTTCTCGTAGTTTACCATGCTTTCGTGAATAAAGCACTCGATCAAAAGATCTTGAAACTCTAGAAATTGGAGACCTCGAGGGACAACTCTACTATCTCGTTTTTTATCATCACGAACAAAGCAACTAAAGGGTTTCAAAGTTGCTTCCCAACATCTGATGAGCGATCAATCAACATTAAATTCAAGACTAGTTGTTTCGTCTAATATTGAATTGTGTTTTGCTCATGGTGTCAAAGATGGAAATAAACAATTCCTTGAGCTAAATACTCAATGTAACTCCTACTCAATGGCTTACTAAACAGATTCGTCATACATGAGATTTCTCAACCATTCTACTTCCTTGCTAGCAGATGCTAAAGCAATAAACTCATAACACATCGAAGAGTCTACAACACATGTTTGTTTCATAGAAGCCTATGATATGAAACCTCCCCCAAAGTTGAACACCAATTTACTTGTAGAAAAATTACCCTCTTTAGATTTCCAAGTTGCATCAGAATACCCTTCCAACGCTGAAGGATCTTCATGATAATACAAACCATAATCCTTGGTTTCCTCCAAGTATCTAAGTAATCTTCTTACAACTTTTCAATGGAAAGAACCCGAGTTTTGAGTAAACATACTTTGTCTTCCTACTGCAAAAGCAATATCTGACCTTGAACAGGTCATTGCATACATTAAGGGTACTATGATCTTTAAATATTATAATAAAGAACTGTTTGAGAAGAAATTTTTTATTAAAAAATTAACATCTTCTTCCTTCCACTTCCTTCTTAATGCTCCATTAAAATGGTATGTGAAGTCAATATTTTTCTTTTTTGTATTGAGAGAAGAAATTCAACAGCTTTTCTAATTGCAAAATAATTGTAGAAACTAAGATATACTTTCTAGATCAAATAATTGAAGAATTAATCAAATAGAATGGTAAAACAAAATAACCACATATATTATTTGCAAATAATTTCTAGATCAATAAATTGAAATGGATTATTAAATCAACTACGAAAAAAATGCCCAAAAAAATCGATGGGTTTTTTAAACAAATATTAAGATGTGTTTTCGAAGATTTGTAAGTTGATTTAAATCAAAAACTCAAATTCAGTGCATGATTTAATTTATTTTTTAAAGATTTGAAGACTTACTATTTAAGAAATGAAGAAGAGGAAGAAAGTGAGGATGAACGAGATCATGAACAAGGATTTAAAATGATAAAGAGACCACGATGGAAGGGTAGAAATTAGATGAGGAAATGAAAGAGATGAAAAAGATTAAAATGGTGAAGAGGCTATGGTTGAGGGGTGAAGAGGCCGCCATGGCTGAGGAGTAAAGTTAGATGCAAGAATTAAAAGAGGAAGAAGGTAACCGGTAGTTTTAGGTTATGAAAACTAGAAAATGTTTAAAAGAAAATCTAACTAGAGAAAAATCAAAGTTGGAACCTTAAAAAGTGGAAGAGGGAAAATTCGTATCCTTACAATCAAATTTTCCAAAAAAACAAAACCTTAGAATGATGGCATAACATTCACATAGCCAAGTAAGTTTCTTCTCTAGTTCTCTTCGTTATTTTGTCTTTTTCTCTTCTTTTCTTCAACGTTTTCCCTTTTTCTCTTATCTTTTTACCCTTATTTCGGAAATTGAACCAACCATTGTATATCGGATCATTGTCGCCGACGATCTGGGATAGATAAGGAGGCACAAATGAATGCTTGTCAAATAGGAAAATGTAAGAGGAATAACCAACTTTGTTGTTAGTCAAGAATTCAAGTGGCTAATGTTATAGTACATTTCTGAATATTTATTTTCATAGTTCAATGACATCATAAAAAAACCGTTGATTAAGATGGCTCATCTAACATTATAAAACATATTTCAAAACATATCAACGTTGTTTTCAACCCTTTTTAAACTCAACCTTCAATTAATATATAAATCCCTTTTTCAGTTCGGTCATAACTAAGCCCTCCTAAAAACGGGTAGAATCAAAACTAAGTGTTGAACACCTTTACTTGTGAGTGAAGCAAAATCAATCGTTTTTCGTATCTCTTGTAAGAATTCCAAGTAGAAATCAACAAGAAACAAAATTAAAATTCAGTTTCCAACAAATTGTTCAAAAAGAAAAGGAATTCCTTCTTCAGCTTATTATTTTGAATCTATTTTATCTCTCAATAGGATTTAATAGCATTTATTTCCAATAAGGGTCAAAATATTGAGTTTAGGAATTAAGAAAATTGTTTCAGTTTAAAATCTAATAGCTACGTCTATACCAAATACCAATCATGATCTTAGTCTCTTACAAGGCGCAATTATCATAGAGCCCATGCTTTTTTAGATACATCAAGTTTTTGTCTTTAAGTTGATAGTTAAAGCCCATCAATGTAAAAGAAAGCAAACATATTTCCCTAAGGCCTAATCTCACAATCAATATATCATGATTCATGAATACTCCCTCCGAACCAATTTAGTTGTCCCATTTGCTTGGGCACCGATATTAAGGGTGGTGGATCCCATTAAAAAGGTGGTAGTTGAGTATTTTAATTGATTAAATTAATTGTAAAGGTGGTAGTTGGGGTATTGTAAGTAGTAAAGTGAGGGTATTTTGTTCATTACTTGTGTGAACATAGGGTATTTAGGTAAATAAAAGATTGATAAAAAAGGAAATGGGACAATTAATATGAATTTACCAAATAAGGAAATGGGACAACTAAATTGGTTTGGAGGAATTAGACTATCCAATTTTATAACTTCTCTGATAAGTTTATTATTTCGGTAACATTAATTGATTATAATAATATTTCATGTCTTATTTGAAGAGTATGTCCAATTAATTCATGATGATAAAATGTCATACTGAAAACTCTAACGACCCGTTTGGTTAATGGTATTAGATGGTGGTAATAGAAATGATTTATAGCGTAAAATTTCATCAAAAGTTTCATGTCATTCTCATGATAATGAAATGATAATGAAACTTTGACCACAACAATGTTTTTTGTTTACAAATTTCCATTACCTCCAAATACCACCTCCTCAAGTGGTAATGCATTCGAATAAATTTTATAAAGAAAATAAGATGAATGAAGTTTGACAAGCATACCATCAAGGTAACCAAGAGCTTTTCCAACAAAAATTACACAGTTTTTCATTTTCATTACCACCATTTATTACCACTCACCAAACGGGCTGTTAGTTTATTATTTCCAACATCATATTTTCTAGTATATGTCATCACAAACCTTATTATTTATAATATATAATTAACTCCTTTATAGTTCCTCCGTTATGAAATACTCGCTACCTTTCAATTATGTGCACTGTTCATCGTTCAAGTTTATTTTATATATTGCGATTAATGTGTAAGTAAAAATATGGTCAAGCGAGATCTTGTTTGAATCATATAATCGTGTACTTTCATACTATTAACTTTTTATAATTTTTATATTTGTATAATTCAACATATAAAGAAGAAAAATAATGCATTCAAACGCGCAAAAACTAAATGTAGCAAGTATTATGGAACAGAGTAAGTATATCTAAAAGATCAATAAGATGTAATCCACAGTCCAAACTCAAAATATTTCCTCAAAACGCTATATTATATATATATATATATATATATATATATATATATATATATATATATATATATATATATACATATATATATATATGTATATGTTATGCAATACTATATGTATTATTATATATATATATATATATATATATATATGTATATATATATATTATATATATAATATTATGTATATATATGATGTATATATATGTATGATATAATATGTATATATATATATGATATATATGATGTATATATATATATATAATATTATCTATATATGTATATATATATATATATATACTATATATATATAAATATATATACTTATATATTATATGTTATATATATAAAAAAATTATATATATATATATATATATATATTATTATATATATACTATACTTATATATATATATATATATATATATATTATATATATATATATATATATATATATATATATATATATATATATATATATATATATATACTATGCATAGCTCATATATATATATATATATATATATATGAGATGAGAAAGATGTAAATTGCTTAGTTTAATATTAAAAAAAAAATTATTGTGCTTGTAAAGAATGTATGTTTAAAAAATATAAAATTATATATATATATTTATATATATATATATTATATATATATTATGTATATATATATATATATTAAATATATATATATATATATATATATATATATATATATATATATATATATATAAATATATATATATATATATATTATTATTTTTATTATATATTATATATATATATACTAATAATAAAAAATATTTATTATTAAAACAATAATTAAAGCCATGGGGCCCGCCAGCCAGCCAAATGTAAAAACAACAACAGCCAAAGAGTATGTAGCCAACCCAGCCAACAACCCAGCCATGTATGTAACAACCCAATAGCCTTTAGCTTAGCCAACCTGTATGCCCAACCCCAAAAAATTTCCAACAACCTTTGTTTGTTTTGGCCCATTTATTAACAATTCCTTTTTATTATTATTGCCATGCCGCAAATTATTATATATATATATATATATATATATATATAAATATATATTATATATATATATATTTTATATTTTATATATATTTTTTTATGGTTTTTCCTTTAAAAATAAAAATTTTTATTAAATTTTTTAAATTTTTTAAAAACAAAATTTTATTATATATATTTAAAAAAATTATATATAAAAAAAATATTTTTATATTTTTTAATATATAATATCATTAACCAATTTGTATAAATAATAATAAAATATATATTAATATAAAAAAAATATAAAAATAATATATATATATATATATATATATATATATACTTATAATATATATATATATATATTTTATATATTTTTATATATATATATAAAAAATATATATATATATATATATATATATATATATATATATATATATATAATATCTATATATATATATATATATATATATATATAGAGGTTTTTAGAGAGAGGCTCCCTAAAGGGTTTTCTTTGTTTTTTTTTTCCCCGTGGAGCTTTTCCCTTTAAAACCTTCCATTTCAATACTTTTTGTTTTTAAATTTTTGGCCTATATTTTTGTTTTCTTTTGGGCTTTTTTCCCCTCTTGGTGTTTTTGGGGTTTCTTGGGTGTTTTTAAAAAAGGGGGTTTTTGTGGGGGTGGTTGGGTTTCGGGTTGGTGTCTCGTGGCGTTTTGGAGCGCTATTTGAATGGTTCTGGAGCTTGTTTTCATGTTGGAGTAGGTGGGGGTCTTTGATGGTATTCGTGGTTTTGTTGTTTCATATTGTTGTGGGATTGGGCTTTTTCTGGAGTTTTTCTCTACGGTTTTCTGGGGTGGTACTTTCTGGAGTTTTTTTCTGGTGTCTTTTGTTGAAGTTGTTTGGGGTTCTTTCTGGAGTGTTTCTGTGGAAGGTTAGCAATGGGTGGTGGGGTTCCCTTGTTGATGAAGTCATTGAAGTCTTTGGAGTTTTTGGTCTGTTTTTAACGTTTTCTTCTGGGTTGTGAACCAATCTGTGGTATATTGGTTCTTGGATTCTGGTGTTGGCTTTGGTGTCTAAAGGGGTCGGTGGTTTAGTTGGTGGCGTTCCATCTTCTCTTATGTTTCTCGAGCTTTCATGGGGATTTGGTTGTGAGCTTTTTAGATCTGGGTTTTCTGTCAGTGGCGTCGGGCTGACGTATTGGTGTGCTAGTGTTGCATCGTCCAGCAAGGTGTGGGGCTCCTGTGGTCGTTTTTGGTTGTCCTGAGGTCGTTGTGGGTTCTGTGGGGCTGCTGTGTTCGTTTCTTCTTTGGCGGGTTGTGGGTTTTCTTGTGCTGGTTTATGGGTTGATGGTTTCTGATTGGTTTCGACAGTTGGTGTTATTTTTTTCTGGTCGGGGAAGCTCTGGCTTTTTGGGTTGATGGTTTTCTGGTGCTGGTTTTTTGGTTTGATGGTTTCTGATGGTCTGGAACCTCACTGGAGCTGATTGGGGTGGCTGATATGTGCTAGATTTTTGTTGAGAGGTTTTTCTGGCTATCTGTTGGGTGCTTCTTGGTGTTTGGTCGTGAGGTTTTGCGGGTTGCAAGGTCCTCCAGTGGTTATGGTGTTGTTCGCTAAGGGGCCTTCTTACTTTGGCTTGTCTTTTGGTGGGTCGCTTGTTTCCTCCGTCTTGGTGATTTTAGGTGGTGAAATCGAATGCTATTTTGGTAATGGTGTACACTCCTGGTGGGTCAACGGGTGCTTATCTCCGATGCAGTAATACATTGTTTGCTGTTTTTATCTGCGAGGACATGGTGTTTCTTATGGCGTGGTGCTTGTTGCTCCCTTCGAACAATTTGGAGTGTTGTTACTCATCTTGTGTGAGTACAACTGGCGTTTATTTTCTGTCCCTATTTGGTGTGTATCGTGTAGAAACTATCTGTTAGGATAAAACTTTTGGTGATGCATAGTCCACTCCTATGCTGTTTCTGAGTAGCCTGTTTCTTGGTCCCCTATTCCAATAGCTTTTTTCCTTCACGGGGTTTTTTTATGCTGGCGGTTTTTAGGGTCCCCAAGTCTCAGTGTTGGTGTTTTTTCTCGTTGCTTTTATATATATATCCCGAATTTTCAAATATATATATATATATATATATATATATATATATATATATATATATATATTATATATATTATATATATATATATATATATATATATATATATGTATGTGTGAAGGCGTGTGCGTCTGGTGTGCATGCGTTGCGTGTATGTGCTTGGCGTCGCGTGTATAGTGAGTCCAACTCAAAATATTTCCTCGAAATCAATAACGCTCTTTATGTGTGTGGTTTGGGGGCCAGGCGGAGCCTTTGCCTAGCGAAAATAGAACCATCTTTAGCAAGTATACATGAAGATTAGTAAACAGTAGCAAGATTGTAACATATATTTGACAGAAAATTTAAAAACATCTTTCCCTTTTTGTCATCTTAATACTACCATCTGCATTCTTAAAAGCAGCTCTTGCATCATTCAACACCTATCGAAAATAGAACCATCTTTAGCAAGTTCCAAAACGTGAGTACAGTATACATGAAGATTAGTAAACAGTAGCAACTATAGCCGACAAAAGTAATACAAACAAAAACACAATGAAAACATAATGAAACAAAAGCATAATTCAAACATGATTGACTCTTATACCATACTAGTAAACAAGAGGCATCCAAACATTAAACCACCTAATATATCTAGGTTGTACAACAAGAATACAAGGGTAGGCAAACAGCAACGTAGCAGTGGCTGTTTTGAACACAGTAGAGCTTCACCATTGGTGGAGATTCAACAGAAAGAACAACAACATTAACAATGGTGTGCAGCATGTTCATAAGTAAACCAATAAGAATTGACAACAAGAATTAGAGTAAGGCTAAGTTTCTAAATGTGGCCTTCATTTAAACCAACTTAGGGCATTATATAGACAACCTACATGCAAAATCTTAATGCACACAACAAACACCCCAAGACATGTGTCCACTACCATACACGCAAACATCAAACACTCCCATGTCATGTGTGCAAGCCAAGCACTCACTCACATGCAAATACACTAACATACATGCAAATCCATGACATGTGGACTCCCTAATGCACCACACTAAGACACACACCCACCCTACATGTAAAAAATAATGAAATAACCTAAATACATGTTATCAGTCATGTGCTTGGAGGTGGAAGAGTGAACTAAGGAAGTTACTATTCATGAATGTATAGTAATTCCTTAGCCACTTTTTATTTATAATGGATAATGGATAATAGATGTATACTTATGTTTTATATTTTTTTGTGACTGTAATTAGAAAAACACAAAAACTTGTGACAGGAGGTCTCATATTGAGATCGTCTATATGTGTCGATTCAAAACCCAAAAATTACAAATTAAAAGGTTTTCAAATTTCTTAAATTAAAGAATGAAAATTCAATTTTAACTTTAAAAGTATTAATTTTGATTTTAAATGTATCAATTTCTACTTAAAATAAATATTAAATATATCAATTAAAATAAATTTTCAATTTTGACATTCATCATCATCATTATACTCGGTGAATCCTACTCTTAGAAAACTATTATCAGGGTTTGGGAAGAGAAGGAAAGCGACAATTCATACTTATATAGTAGAGTGTAGCCAATGAGTTCCTTAAACTAATCAAAATCTACTTACAAGTTTATTATCTTAATTAAATTAAACAGTTATTACTTTAAAGTCTTCAATTTCGACGTTAAAGTGATCAATTATATAAAGTGATAGATCAATTAAATACTTAATTAAACTTATTAAAAAATTCAATTTTAATCTAAAAATGAACAATTTTGTCACTAAAGTGATCAATTTTTACTTACAAGTTTATAACTTTAAATAAATCAAAATTTTCAAAGTTTACAATTTGCATGTTAAAGTGATCAATTATATATAACACCATCAATTAAATGATCAGTTTTAACTAATAAAATAATTCAATTTTGATCTTGAAGGTATCAATTATGATCTTACAATAGATCAACCATTTATCACGTACATATTAAAAAAAACTAAAATTAGATCGATATTCTCATGTTAAAACAACATCATCAACATCATCATACCTAGTGTATCCCGCTCATAGAAAAGTATTCTCATATTGAAACAATCTATAAAAATCTATAAATCTATAATCTATAAAAATTACTAATGAAGAAACAGCCTTGACACGTGTCACACTGTAAGCAAAAATTTTCCCGCCCATTCTTCTAGCTAATATGGTAGAAAAAGATTGATTTTTAAACTCATTTCTTAATATAGTAAATATGAAACCATACCTTTCTTATCTCCAAAATAACAGTGGTTAAATATGTCTATACAACTCTTAATTAATTATTCATTTCTTATTGAAGCAATGTAACTTTTTTCCACAAAAAAAACGATTTGCTAAGTTTTAAAAACACAATATAAATATCTTATTTCTCTAAATTATTTAATAATTAGATATAACTTTTTAGCAGTTAATATACTCATAATATGTATAGAAAATATCTTATATTCTTTGAGTCAACAATAAAAATCTATCTATAATCTATCTATAAAAATTACTAATGAAGAAATAGTCTTGACACATGTCAGATTGTAAGCAAAAATTTTCACACCCATTCTTCAAGCTAATAATACGGTAGAAAAGATTGACTTTTATAACTCATTTCTTAATATAGTAAATATGAAACCGTACCTTTCTTATTTTCATGATAAAAGTGGGTAAATATGTCTATTCAACTCTTAATTAATTATGTATTTCTTATTGAATCAATGTAACTTTTTTCTAAAAAAAACAATTTGCCAATTTTTAAAAACACAATATAAATATCTTATTTCTATAAATTATTTAATAATTAATATAATTTTTTTATCAGTTAATAAACTCATAATATTTACAGAAAATATCTTATATTCTTTGAGTCAACAATAAAAATGATTATTATTTCAATAACATCAAAATTCTTTACATAAAAGATTTTTCGGCCTTTGAAATAACTTCAATATAAAAATAAGCCTATGACACTAAATAAACTCAAATGCATAATGACCTAAGACGTTGAAAGTATTACAAATTTAATATCTATTAAAATAATTAGCAAAATTCTAATGTTCTTTCACATAATATCTTTTCATTATAAAATAATGGTCTCAATTAATGATTGGATTTAACATGTCATGGAGGTATATCTTTTTATTAATTTATTTTCTTCATTATACTAAAAAGATATAAATATTACAAAAAATACGTCTTTATTCATATAATTAGCTTTAAATTTAAAATGGAATAAATGTAAAGAAAAACTTAGAAAAAAAATATTTAATTGGAAAATAAGAGAAAAATACAAATGAGATTAAAATATAATATAAATATGTGTGTGAAAATTAAAGAAATAATACAGCTCATGATCAATAATAATAATAATAATAATAATAATAAAAATAATAATAATATGTATATAAAAAAAATATAATGTTTAAAACATTACACAATAACCTTCATATATAAAACATAAATAATTTTACAGATTTTTTATACAAATACGTAATTAAATTAAGAATATTTGTTTAATCTCCATACAAAGCACGAATATCTATCTAATCTTTCTAAAAATTAGCTGTTAGAAAAAAAAGCCGCTCAAAACTAGATTATTTTTTTGAGTTGGTCTAAAAGATCACACGACTACATCCCCATTCCCCACTCGGCCACTCCATACTTGCAGGGCCACGTGCGTGAGTTGTGTTTGAGCTTCATTCTTCAACATTACTACAATAAAGTACTATTATGGCATTAGCTTTTAAAATAACTACTCCCTCCGTTTTCATTTGTTCTTTTCATTTGGAATCTGGGTAAAAATAAATATAAACTATAATTACAAAATAGATATTATGAGAGTTGAGTAAAATAATATAAAAAATAAAGGTTCTATTGATTAAAGTGTAAGTGTAATAATATCATTAAATTTCATTGGGTGTATGTACAGTAAATGCATTGGGAATTACAGTGCCGTTTCTGACATTGTATGGGCCCTAGGCGAAATAAAAAAAATAGGGCCCCTTCTATAATGTTTCTAAAATACTATAAATTTAAGAATAAAAAATGTAAAAAATGCAATATATAATTGTGTTGATCACAAAATATTACGTAGTCCTAAACAAAATCAAAAAAGTGCATTAGCCAAACTCTTAGCTTATTTTTTGATTTTGAATCCTCACAAGATACATATTATCAAGTGCATTAGCCAAAATCATTACCCACACAAATTACAACTTAAACTAAGAACCCACATTATCAAAATCAAATATTAGAAGCCAAACAATTATCTCCAATAAAAAAATATCAAAATCGAAAATAAAATAAATACAGAAAATTGATATCAGACAAATATCAAATTTAGAACCCAACCTTTATAACTAGAACTAGAACCAAACAATCAAATCGAAATTTGAAACCCAGGAAATTGCATAAAATATCAACTAAATATTAATAAATTGGAAAAAATTAAATAAAAATCAAGCTAACTAAGGCCAAAATAGTTACTCTGTTAATAATCAAACAACAAAAATAGACATTAAACCTTTGTGACTGGCCGCCAATTTTAGAAGATCTTCTAAATTTCTCTAGTAATCGGTATAACTTGTAAGTGTGAATATCTTTTACCTTAATTCATTCGAACAATTTCAAAATAAGTATAAATTCGAATCAAAAATCTATCAAAAACCCTAAAATAATCAAACAAAAAAACAATAAAAATGATAGATCGGGACAGATTCATTCCGGAGAAAAAGTGAAAGAGGAAAGCGACGGCTAGTGAGCCAGAGCAAAATGATCTGTGGGTTTTTAATTGAAAAATGGGAATGATGATAATAATAATAAATGAAATTGAGAAAAAATTAAAAAGCTTAAAGTTAGAGAATATGAATAGCCATAGTTTTGTAATTTGGGATTTGGGAAAGACGTTGATTTGGCCGAGAAGGAAGAAATCAAGATTAATTAGAAGATGGAAAGTCAGAGACTAAGAGTATTGTTGTACTGGAGAAGTAATGGGACGCGGCACGCGTGAAACTAAAAAGTTAAGTTTAGTTTTTTTTTTTTTTTTTAATAAATATCAAAGTATTTATATATTTTGGGCCCCTTATATTTTGGGCCCTAGGCAAATGCAGACCTTGCCTACCATAAAAACCGGGCCTGGGGAATTAACATGTAAATTAATTTTTATAGATTAGAGTGTAAGTGTAATAATTTCCTTGAATTCTATTGGTTACTAAAATAGAAAGATTCTAAATGGGAAAAACTTTTAAAATTTTCCAAATGGAAAAGTGAGAAGAACATATGAAAACAGAGAGAGTAATATACTTTTTCTGCCTCTTCATGTTGTTACAAAATTAGATACTTTTAGAAGCTTTAAAAAAAATACTTTTACCATATAGGTTTAGATAGCAAATTAAGAGAGAAAAGAAATAAACAGAAGAGGAAGAAAAGGAATTTTATGGGCCCTAGAAAAAATATATAAATGGAGCCCTTTCTATAATATTTCAAAATAATTTTGCTTCAAGAAAATATAGAAAATTCACAAAAAATACGCAATATTCAAAAAGTATTACAAATTATCTTCAAAACTAGCAGTAAAGCAAATTATAATCATTTTTCTTAAATCTTTATCAACCCCATCAATCATAGGGCAATCTCTTTGTATCATCATCACCAACAATGATAAAGCAAAAAAGTCACAAAAAACTTATTTCTACGAACATTTCTGTAAGCAAAATCATCACCTACAATGATAAAGATTCATTTATATTCAAATTATCATGACAAGGTCTTGCTCTAAAAATAAATTTATCAAGAGCTCCTTGTTGTGTTTTTTTAGTTCCTCTTCTCTTTTTTTCCTTTTTCTTTTTTCACACCCAGATAAATTAGAATTAAAAATCTATCCAAAACTCTAAAATAATCAAACAAAAAACAATAAAAATGATAGATCAAGACAGATTCATATCGGAGAAAAATTAAAAGAGGAAAACGATAAGTCGGCAGCCAGTGAGCCATAGCAAAACAGATCTGTGGGTTTTTAATTGAAAATTGGGGAAAATGATAATAATAAATAAAATTGGGAAAAAAATTTAGGAGTTTAAATGAAAATATCAACCACATATGAATAGCCATGAAAATTGGGAATGGAGTTGATTTAGCCAAGAAGAAATCAATTCCTAGAAGTGAATTAGAAGATGGAATGTCAGGGATGGAGTAGTAAATGGAAAGAATGCGGCGGTATCAGTGTATTACGCGTGAATACAGGTGTTCAACGGGGCGGGTCAGGGCGGGGTGGGTCAAAATTTAAATGGGTCGGGTCGAGGCCGGACGGGTTAAGCCCGTTTAAATCCAATCCACTTTGACCCATTTTTTAAAAGTTAATAAAAATAATTTTTTTATTATATTTTATGACCCATTGGGTCGATCCACTTATGTTTATAATAATATCATTTAAAATTTAAAAAAAAAAGTGGCAAATTTTCTTTCGTAATGAATTCTTATAATTAACCCGACCCGACCCGACCCTTTACACCAAGGCCCGCTAATGACCCGCCCCGTTATTGACCCGACCCGCTAATGAGCCTTTAAAATGTGATCCGACTCTTGACATGTTGGGTCGACCCGCCCCATTGAACACCTCTACGCGTGAAGTTTGAAAAGTTAAGTTTAGTTTTTTTTTTTTAATATTAAAGTATTTATATATTTTGGGCCCCTTATATTTTGGGCCCTAAGCATTTGCAGATCTTGCCTACCATAAAAACCAAGTCTGGAAGGGAAAAAGAGAGAAATACTACATTGTTTATAGACAGGAAGGATAAAAAAAAAGAATTTCATTTTCCTTTCAAATATTTCCTCTTATAGGGAGATTTGGATGTTAACAAAATGAAAGGAGTTGATCCCTCCAAATCCTCTCCCTTTCATTACATCCAAATCCTCCCCTTTTCATTCCATCCAAATCCTCTTATAGAGAGATTTATTTCCCTCCAAATTTTTTCCTTTATTTTCCTCCATTTCACTCCATCTAAATGAGGCCTTAGTATAAAAATTCTGAAAGATTGCTCTTCAAGCCTTACTTTAGATGTGACGATTCCATAAATAAATCTATAAATGACCTATTTGATAGTCAATATTAAATATTGGACAAAAACATTAATGAAACTTTAATGTTATTCTAAATTAGTATTACAAGTTTCATTACTCTTTTTAGAATTTTTAATTGGAAAAATTTATAAACAAATTTAATGGTCATAAATGTTTTACTTTAATTATCTTACAATACATGTCATTATTATAAAGTACCAATAAACGTAGGTGATTTAGAATAAAGTTGTACAATAACAGCCGTTTGACTGGGAGACATAAAAACAGATTTTGGCGATAAACCAAGAATTTAAAGATTTATTAATAAGGGGTGTGTCAGACGACGTCGTGCCGTAGATAGCTTTGACCATGGTCCATGGTCATGTGCTTTGCGTTTGCCTCTCACTTCATTAATTTTTGCTTTCCTTTTACATCAACTAATATAATTGTGACTTCCCCTTTTTTTTTTAGAGGTGTGAGCATAATGTACCAACTTTAGGGCTAGCTTCTATTTTTTTTTTCATGTTTAAGAGCTTCAACCATCGTCAGCTTAAGTTTTTGGTTGAGATGGTTCCTTGACATGGTATCAGTAGCCATTGTGATAAAAGGCCACAGGTTCGAATCTTAACAACCCATCATTTAAGTGGACATGACTATATAGCGTCAGGTATGAAGAGGACTTATGTTGCATCCACACTTCGAGCCCAAAGGGCTTTCGTGTGAGGGCACGTGTTAGAGTATATAACATATCCTGGAGCCTCAACCATCAACTTAAGCTTTTGGTTGAGTTGGTTCCTTGACAACGGATTCGTTCTATACCACCAAATTATTTATCTAACTCATCTGCTATCATCACTCTAATACTACAAAAAGTGATAAATTTAAAATTGCAAGAGATGACTTTAAGATCATAATTAATTATTTTAAGATTGTAAGTGAATATTTAAGATTGTAAGTGTATATTGAAGCACCTCAATACAAATTGTGTCACTGTAAGACCATCACATCAGAGAATTTGTTTTTACATTTTAAAGCAAATCATTCACAAAATCTTCTTTGGTCATATAAAGTATTCCTTATCTTCTATTATATCAACTACAATTTACTTATTAAAATGTTTCAAATAACTATTTAAATTTTTAATATTTCTACTTTTTTTTACACCTTACATATTAACTTTTACGCTTATCGTTGTAGGAGTTATAATAATCTTTTTATGCATAAAGATATTTAATTTTTAATTCTTATGTAAAATATATATTTTACGAATAAAATAGAACGGAGGAAGATAGTGATTGTTGGTTTGTCTATTATCGCCGTCGTTGTGGATCTATGTGCTTCAAACGTAGAGCTTAGTGTGATCTAGGCGTCATACGTTGGTCAAAATCTAATAGTTTGAGCCATATTTCATCAAATTTTTTAGATATTAGAGTTATAGTCCAAGGTCAGCGCTGAATCACTGGTCTGAAAATGCATGTAACATTTTTTTTGGGTGATCATAAATATTATTAAAATATAAAAATGAGGATGGATAAAATTATTTTTTTTTTACAAAAGTTATAATATAAATAAAATTAATTTTTATGGGTATAATAAATATTATATCTCAAAATGACAAATGAAAACTTCTTTGATCAACAGAGACAGTATAAGTAAACTTGGTAGAGGGAGTATAAGTAAACTTGGTTGTTGTAAGCTTACATCAATTTCATATAAATTATTTTTTTTTGGTAATCCATGTCATTAACTAGGAGTGCGAGATTTATTGATAGCAATATTTGATCCTAGGAACTAGAGGGTGGAGATTTGTTTTCCTTACCACTAGTCTAACTAGGTACTTGCTAGGAGTGCGAGATTTAGCTATATGCCTATATCTATCCATTTGATAATTTGTTAATATGATATAACATAATTGATGATTAGCTAATTCCGCTCAGATTACCAAAGAAGCATTCTCACCCTTTCTTTTAGTAAGGAGGAAATTACGAAGGCTATGTGGAGCATTCCACACGATAAAGGCTTAAGGTTGGATGGTTTTAATAGCAAATTTTACAAGGCCTCTTGGGACATCGTAGGAAATGATGTTGTCAAAGTAGTCACTCATTTTATCAACACACGCAGGATGCCCAGAAGCTGGAACACTACCAGTACCATCACCTTGATTCCCATTAATCAGTGCTCTACCAACCCTGGAGACTTCCGCCCATCTCCTGTTGTCATGTGATTTACAAATGTGCTTCAAAATTGATATTTTCTAAGCTTAAATTGGTCCTTTATATTCTCAGTGATCAAGCCAAAGGAGCCTTTGTAGGTGGAAGAATCATAATGCAAAATATCTTATTATGTCAAGACCTTGTCAAACATTACACAAGAAGTAACGGCTCCCCGAGTTGTCTCATCAAAATCAATCTATGCAAAGTGTATGACACGATGAACTAGCAATTTATTAAGGAGATTTTGATAGCACTAAACTTTTCAACTCACTTCATTCATATTGTTATGACATGTATTACCTTCACTAGCTACACCCTTATGCTGAACAGCAGTCCTACGGTCCTACCCCAACTTTTCAAGCTAAAAGAGGCTTACGCCAAGGAGATTCTTTGTCTCCATTGCTCTTTGTAATCGGGGTGGAATACTAGTCTCGTATCCTTAGAAGTGTTTAAGGTCAATATGGATTCCACCCGAGATGCAGAAAAACCAAGCTATCCCACCTTTGTTTTGCTGATGATCTAAAGCTATTTTGTAAGGGAGATGTTCCCTTCGTACGGGTTCTCCACCAATGCATTCAAACCTTTTCAAATACCTCAGGCCTCCAGGCCAATGGTTCAAAATCTGCAATCTACACAGAAGGGTTCACTTCTACCAACCGAGCCATCATTGGAGCTCTCACTCACTTCCCCTGTGGCTCCCTTCCGTTCAAGTATCTGGGCATTCCTCTCTCCTCTAAGAAATTATCTATTGCTGAATGTGAACAACTCGCAGACAGGATGACTAGTAGAATTAGAGGCTGGCAAGCCAAAAACCCTTTCGTACGCAGCTAGACTTCAACTTATTAATTCAGTCTTGATTGTTAAATCTTCTTACTGGTGTGTTTTCCCTTCCAAATAAAGTTACCGATTGTATTAATGTTATTTGTAGATCCTTCTTATGGTTTGGTATTGATGATTCTCATAAGCCCGGTCACATGAACTGGAAACAAGTTTGTAAACCTATGGTGGCCTTGGTATTACAAATATCTCAACTTGGAATTAAGCAGTTGTTGGCAAAATCGCATGGCACATTCACATGATAAAAGATTCCTTGTGGGTTAGATGGATTCACGATGTATATACAAAAGGGGGGAAATGGGGCTTATTCAATGCACCCCGAGCACTGCCTGTTGGACCATGCAGAAGTTCTGCAATATTAAGGACACCTGGAAGCAATGGATCTTTAAAAATTCCTACTCAATCAAAGAAGCATATATGAATACATTCAAAATACACCGAAAGGTGAACTAGCAAAAGTTGGTCTATAATCGAGTTTCTATCCGACGAGCTAAATTTTTGCAACTGGCTCATGGCACTAGGGAAACTCAAAACCAAGGACAAGCTTCATAGCATAGGACTGAGGCCAGACAACTTTTCCCACTTTGCGCAACAGCAAAGGAAAGTGCTCAACAACTCTACTTCGATTGCCCTTTCAGTAAAAAATGCTTAGACGGTATAGAGAACTAGGTAGGTATCAGACTTAAACCCATGCAAAAATGGACTTTCGGAAACACAAGCTTAAGAGAATACAACAACACATTATGAGTGGCATATGCACTTTTACCATATATGCAATCTGAAAATGCAGGAACACGTCCATATAGGAAAATTTAGTTCAAGCCCTACACTCTATTACACTGAAAATTCGAGAAGAAATAGAGCTTTGCCTTAGAGTCTTGCACATTCCTAACTTAGTGCCTGACATTGCTGCTGCTACGGTCTGAAGGACCTGCTACCATATCAGAAGCCAACAGATCACTTGTTACTTGTTCTGTTCTGAAGCTGGTACTGCCTCCTAACTTGCACTGTTAATGCCTGGTCTGTATGGATGCAGTTTTGGGTAGGTTATTATTAGGAATATATAATATAGATACAAATTACAATCGGGAATTTGTTTAACCCCTTTGTTGATGACAAAATGAAATTACAATAACAATGCTAAATGGACTTGAAGATATGTTTGTAACGACAACCGTTACCCGGAAACTTGATACTTGTTGTAGGCGTGTAATCACTTTCCTTTTGTGATATTTCCACCACAAAGGTACTTGGGTTGATGAAATGGAAATTCACAACGAGATACAAACAACACAATATACCCTTTGTACTTAGGGTATACCACTTAATAACTTGTGTTTGAAAATTATAAGAAATGGAAAGCTAGAACAAGAGTTAATTACTCTCTTGAAAAAGCACAAGCAAATGAGAGAAAACAAGAAGTAGAGTTCAGAAATTCGGTGTTCTCACTCATCACCAAGAGACATCTATTTATACTACAAGAGCATAGAAGAGAGTTATGGCCCAAATCACCTTAATGATCAAATTTATGATCATGTAATTCAATGTCAATAAATCAAGACATTCATGAGCATTATTGAGAATAATACTCTTTGTAACCTCAGAATCAAGAGAATTAGTGAAGGAATCCAAGGCATTAACTTCAAGAAAACGGGAAAATGACCAACGGTCACTTCCAGTAGGAATCGCCGAGTCGGCTTTTCCTTCTGGACAAAACCCAACTTTCCAGAAGCTAAAGCCGAGTCGGCTTTAGCTCCAAAAAAGGGATCGCCGAGTCGGCTTTTCAGGTTGACTTGGTTTTCCCTTTTCTCGTTTTGTCCTATCTTTTAAATACCTTTTTGGACCACATATATTAATACATATTGTCCCACTACTTTAGTAGTACTTAGTGATTATAAACGCAGGATTATTAAACACTAAATGTTCAACAATCCTCCTCCATTTTGGGTATAATAAGCGTCTCATTTACCAAAACTCATAATACAGTTCATGCATCAACGCTAATATCCCTACGGATTGAATTAACGTCTAGTACAACACACTTCACAAGTGATCGAGCCAGAATTGATTTCCATACGGAATTAAATCAGATGACCCTTCCAACCACTTGAAGATGAAGTACACATAAACCAAATAACACAAAGTTATTAACCTGACACATTTAAAGGCCGTGTCCGTATCTTATTCATAAGTTTATCATAGTCAGTATGCCAATCTCGACTACTTGAAGCGGCCACACTTCAAACTTATATAGGTAGGTTCTCAATACGTATAAAACATATCCCCGTGACTTGGATATAACACCAAGAGCTCTTCAACCCTTGATCTTGAGAACTTTCAAAGACGACTACCTAGTTCATCACGGTCCAAAGCAACTATGGGTCATTAACTTGTTGCTTTACAAAATCAAGAGGACTTTTACCACATTGAATTCAGACACGATGTTATTCATGCGTGAATTGGGCTTTCCCAAATGATTTTATTGACATAAACCGATTTCAACTGAAGCTTGTTCAATCGAATCTCTACTCATGGCTTTCGTAAACGAATCCGCCACATTGAACTTGGTGTTCACATAGTCAAAAGTTATGACCCCGTTAATAATAAGTCCTTGCACTAGGCTATGCCTAAGAGCAATATGACGAGACTTACCATTATACACTTGACTATAAGCTCTACCCAAAGCCGACATGCAATCTGCATGAATCGCCACCGGTGAAATTGGCTTAGGCAACAGAGGTATCTCAAACATGAGGTTCCTCAACCACTCCGCTTCGCTAGATGCAGAAGCAAGAGCTATAAACTCAGCTGACATCGTAGAGTCGGCTATGCATGTTTGTTTCTTAGAAGACCATGAAATGGCACCTCCCCCATAAACAAACACTCAACCACTCGTAGAAGAGTTATCCTCTTCGTTAGTGATCCAACTAGCATCGGAATAACCTTCTAAAATAAGAGGTTCACCGTTATACGCAATACCATAATCCTTGGTACGTAGCAAGTATCTCAATACTCTTCTTATCGCCATCCAATGATGGGGACCCGGGTTGCTTGTAAATCTACTAAGTTTACCAACCGCAAATGCTATGTCTGGCCTAGTACAGGTCATGGCATACATCAAAGATCCTATGACCTTTGAATACTCCAATTGAGAAATTGGTTGACCGGTATGTTTGGCAAATTTCATACCAGGTTCCATGGGAGTAAAGACCGGTGCTTTATCAAGCATACTAAATCGTTTAAGTATTTTCTCAATATAGTGAGCTTGACTTAACTTAATACGATTACCTTGTCTCATGATCTTAATACCTAAGATCACATCAGCCTCCCCCATATCCTTCATCTGGAAGGATCTAGACAAAAATTCTTTTGTCTCTTGGATTTGTACTAAACTAGTACCAAAGATGAGCATGTCATCTACATATAGACAGATGATGACTCCATTGCCATGGTCATCAAATTTGCTATAAACGCACTTATCGGCTTGATTCAATTTGAATCCAAAGGACAAAATTATTTCATCAAATTTTTGATGCCATTGCTTAAGTGCTTGTTTGAGCCCATATAAGGACTTAACAAGTTTGCACACCTTTTGCTCTTGTCCTTTCAAAACAAACCCTTCGGGTTGTTTCATGTAAACTTCTTCATCTAGTTCCCCATATAGAATTGCGATTTTAACATCCATTTGATGTATTTCTAGATGATAGACCGTAGCTAAAGCTACCAATAACCGAATAGTGGTTATTCTTGCAACCGGTGCATATGTATCGAAATGATCGATACCAAGCTTTTGTCTAAAGCCTTGTGCCACTAAACGGGCCTTGAACTTGTGAATAGTACCATCAATTTTCATTTTCTTTCGAAAAATCCACTTGCAACCTATTGGTTTACAAGTAGGAGGAAGATCCACTAACACCCAAGTGTTATTGCCCATGATGGATTGCATCTCATCATCAATAGCTTCTTTCCAAAAGGTGATATCATGTGATGCCATAGCATCACTATTGGTCAATGGGTCACCTTCCACATTAAATAAATATGGAACACTAGAAGATACTTCATTTCTAGTACCTTCAACCAAGTATACTTGGAAGTCCGGGCCAAAGCTTTTAACTTTCCGTTGTCTCTTACTTCTTTTGGGAATAGGATCAACTAATTCTTGTTCATCTAGTTGTTGATTTTCATCAACATCTAGAGGTGAACCTTGTTGATTTTCATCAACACCGTCATTGGTACAAACTTGTAGATTTGTTTGTCTACTCAATGATGAAAATCTATTTTCATCAAAAATTGCATCTATTGACTCTATTATCGAATAAATCGACATATAGTCATTTTGTTCTATAACATAGAACCTATAAGTTTTGCTATGAATAGCATAACCTATAAAGATGCACTCAATCCCTCGTTCACCGAGTTTCTTTCTTTTGTTACCGGGCAATCTTACAATGGCCCTACAACCCCAAACCTTAAGATAGCTTAAGTTTGGTTTCTTTTTGTACCAAAGCTCATAAGGAGTCTCCTTATTTGTTCTCATTGGAACTCGGTTAAGAATGTGACAAGCCGTCAACATTGCTTCACCCTAAAATCCATCAATCAAGCCCGAGTAGGATAACATGGAATTAACCATCTCTTGTAGAGTACGGTTTTTCCTCTCCGCCACACCATTTGATTGTGGTGCGTATCCGGCGGTTGTTTCATGTATAATGCCCATTGAATTAAAATAGTTTGGATCATAATATTCACCTCCTTTATCGGTTCTTAATCTTTTAAGTTTACTACCAATTTGTATTTCTACTTCATTTTTGTAAACTTTAAAGTGATCAAGAGCCTCATCTTTTGTATGTAAAAGGTAAACATAACAAAACTTGGAAAAATCATCTATAAAAGTTATTACATACTTTTTATTTCCCAATGATGGTGTACTATGAAAGTCACAAAGGTCACTATGAATTAATTCCAATATTTCGGATTTCCGTTCAACACTTTTAAAAGGTGTTCTAGTGATCTTATTTAACATGCACGTTTTGCAATTCTTAGACAATTTAACACACATAGGAATTAAATCATGCTTTGACATAAAAGAAATTTTATCAAAATTTACATGTCCTAGTCTAACATGCCACAAATAATGCAAATCATCTTTATCATTCATATTTGAAATATTACAAATAAAATTCTTATTCAAATCCATAGACAATTTAAATAAGCTATTACATAGAAAAGCACGACCTACAAACAAGTTATTTTTCGAGATAATACACCTATCGGCTTTAAATACTAATTTGTAGCCCAACCGATTCAAAATAGGACCTGAGACAAGATTTCTACTAATTTCGGGTGCAAAATACACATCCCTTAAAACTAAGAGATTTTCCGAAGTGAACAATAGCTCAATTTGTCCTTTGCCTTGGACCATGATAGGTGCATTGTTTCCCATGAAGAAATGCTCCCCATTAATTACCTTGTGAAAGGATTTGAACCATTTTGAAGAATTGCATACATGTCTCGATGCTCCCGAATCGATCCACCAAGACAAAGAATCATCCTGCATAGCACTAAGATTAGTATTCATTGAAGAAAGATTCATAGAAGAATTTTCATTCAAAATTGCAAGATTACCTTGAGTGGATGGTCCTTTGCTTGTAGAAGCTTGACCACTCCCCTTTGCCTTCTTTTGCTTGTTCTTGAGAACAAAGAAATTTTTCCTTCGGTGCCCGGGCTTACCACATTCCCAACATACCTTTTCGGTATTAGGAACAATGGTCTTCCCCTTTGAAGAATCATTTCTCTTCCTCTTATCTCCGGAACGGGATGGTTTCCCTTCCGCAACCATGTTAATGGTTCCGACATTAGGATTCTCATCCTTCCGATTCTCATGAACCCGTATGCTAGACTCAACAATTATATGTTGCCCAAGATCGGAGAGTGTAATCTCCTTTTTTATGCTTTAAAGCATGTCTAACATCCCTCCATGAGGGAGGCAACTTGTCTATAATGCTTGAAACAAGAAAAACTTCATCTATTTCGATTTTATGTAATTTAAGGTTGGCATGCATTCTTTGTAATTCATGAAATTGATCAATTATAGGGCGATCCTCTACCATCTTACAAGAATTAAAATTACTTACAAGAAACTTTTTGGAGCTAGCATCCTCCGCCATATATTTGTTCTCCAAAGCATCCCATAACTCCTTAGCGGATTCATGGTATTAGTAGATATCAAACAATGAGTCTTGCATTCCATTGAGAATGTGACCCCGGCAAATGAAATCATTATTATCCCACTTACTCCGCTTCCTATTTTGCTCAAGGATTTCATTCTCCGGCTCCTCCGGTTTAGGGGCCTTCGGCTTAGGTGAACTTATCACATAAGCCACGTTCAAGGTAGTAAGAAGGAACATCATCTTCTTTTGCCAACGTCGAAAATTGACGCCGACAAATTTCTCCAACTTAGCAAAGTTAGATGTAAAATCTTTCATGGTTGCCATCCCGAAGAAATATATCACAAAAGATTATTAGGAATATATAATATAGATACAAATTACAGTCGGGAATTTGTATAACCCCTTTGTTGATGACAAAATGAAATTACAATAACAATGCTAAATGGACTTGAAGATATGTTTGTAACGACAACCTTTACCCAGAAACTTGATACTTGTTGTAGGCGTGTAATCACTTTCCTTTTGTGATATTTCCCCCACAAAGGTACTTGGGTTGATGAAATGGAAATTCACAACGAGATACAAACAACACAATATACCCTTTGTACTTAGGGTATACCACTTAATAACTTGTGTTTGAAAATTATAAGAAATGGAAAGCTAGAACAAGAGTTAATTACTCTTTTGAAGAAGCACAAGCAAATGAGAGAAAACAAGAAGTAGAGTTCAGAAATTCGGTGTTCTCACTCATCACCAAGAGACATCTATTTATACTACAAGAGCATAGAAGAGAGTCATGGCCCAAATCACCTTAATGATCAAATTTATGATCATGTAATTCAATGTCAATAAATCAAGACATTCATGAGCATTATTGAGAATAATACTCTTTGTAACCTCAGAATTGAAGAGAATTAGTGAAGGAATCCAAGGCATTAACTTTAAGAAAACGGGAAAATGACCAACGGTCACTTCCAGTAGGAATCGCCGACTCGGCGATCAGTCCTGCACCAAGGAACACCGACTCGGCTTTTCCTTCTGGACAAAACCCAACTTTCCAGAAGCTAAAGCCGAGTCGGCTTTAGCTCCAAAAAAGGGATTGCCGAGTCGGCTTTTCAGGCTGACTTGGTTTTCCCTTTTCTCGTTTTGTCCTATCTTTTAAATACCTTTTTGGACCACATATATTAATACATATTGTCCCACTACTTTAGTAGTACTTAGTGATTATAAACGCTGGATTATTAGACACTAAATGTTCAACAGTTATTGGTATTGTGGGCACAACTACAGGTGCTACTCTCATGTTGATCTGATGGTTCAAATCTTGTTCGTGCAAAACTTGTTGACTCATTGCTACACGGTATAGGCTAAGGTTTTTCATTCGTGTCCCTAAGTGGTCTTAATTTGTAATATCACCTTTTTGCCTCTTGAAGTTGTATGCCTATTGTTGCGTCTTGTTTTTGTTCGTAAGGCTAGGTTTTTTTGTCTACTAGTCAATGTGTAGGCTTTTTGATTGTATAGCTTCTCTTACTATATGTGGTATTTTTAGTTTGCTTTGGTCCTCTCTTCTCACATGAATAGTGCGGAGAGTAAACCTTTCATAGAAGGTGGGCCTTGTTCCATACTTATGAAATTAAGTTAGAGCATTAGAGGTTGCATAGGCTTTCTGGTAAAGAAAATCTTTTGTTAAAAAATAAAATATGTTTTTTAAATACGTTTTTTTTCACATAATTGATAATAATAAATACATACTCCCTCTGTCCCACTTTAATTGTCCACATTTTCTTTTTGGGTCATTCCACTTTAATTGTCCACTTTCTATTTTTGGCAAAGACTTTTTACCTAAATACCCCCAACTACCCCAACTTATATTATTTAAAATACTCCACCTACCACCTTTTTAATTATTATAATCACTTAAAATACCCCACTATCACCTTTTCAATTATTATAATCACTTAAAATATCCCAGTATCACCTTTTCAATTATTATAATCACTTAAAATACTCTACTACCACCCCTTTCTTATTTTGCGTGTCCACATCAAAGTGGACAATATAAGTGGGACGGAGGGAATATAATTTTTATATTCAATATTACACGTAGTTAAATAATTTAACCAGTGGATAAACAAAATTTTTGCCAAGTACTTCAACAAATTCTTACATTTATTGGCCTTTAATTATTGTGATGAGGAGTTAAGTAGCTCAAAAAAAAAAGGTGAATGGAAAAACATAAACAGTACTTTTATATTGAGAGTAATAATGAGAAAATAACAATGTTTTTGTTATCAAAAGAAGTAAATTACAAAAACCGGTAATCTCGGTGACAGAGGGAACCACTGCACGTGTGGTTCGCGTCTTTCTAGGTTTTTATTTATCGGTTCATCTGGTTAAATCCCTAATAAAATGGTGTACTTCACTTCTACTAAGGGGTGAACACGGTAACATAATATGTTTAAAAGGTCAATTAGTTTAAACAATCAATTCAACCGCAAAAACGTCGAGCTAGGCATTGATTTTAAGTTCAAATAGATTTTAGTAAATTATTGAAAAAACAAACATCAGTAGCATAATATGTGCAACTAGACTTAAGCCAAGTCGTATGTTTTGTGCAACTTGGCCTAGGTTCAGTCGTACGTTTTGTGCAACTTGTAATTTGTTTTAACTTTTTTAATTACTAGTTGGTGGGGCGCCTCCTCCAAGAAATCCTATATAATTCCAAAATATTAATTTTAAAAAATAAATAATTTTTAATTCATAATTTAAGTAATCGATTAGATGTTGAAGTTTAAGCCAATGACAACAAGAATATTTAGAGAACTTTGCTTTCATGGCTCTTCAAGCTAATTTATAACGATGATCCTAACCAATAATTCTATAATTTTGCAAAGAAAACAAAAAGAATGTTATTTTATGTTTATATTAGTTATCGAAGTATGCAATAATTTCTCTAAATTAATAGTCACATTTTAATCAATAGTAACGGTATCAATAGTATACTTTCTTGAGCACTTCCAAAAGTATATGATAATTAGGTTTGGTGTCTTTGTCAGAGACCTTCTATTCTATTACTCCTTAATTTCTAAACCTACAAATTTACCGAAATGTTGATTTGGTTGGCTATTGTGAACAAATGTTGTAGGTGCAATTCAGATTTATTAAGATAAATCTAGTTGGAGCTTAAAAAACAATGCATATCAGTTATGTTAGGAAGTACAATAATGTATACATATATATTTTTTTTTTGAGAATTAGGAAATATATTGCAAAACACTGTAGACCAGATAGCTAAAAACCATCGGCATAAAAAAATGTAGGGTGGGCCATTGTAAGAAGAGAATAAGGGTGGACAATGATAACACACCGGTTCTTTACCAGCTTTAAAAGCCAGTACGCCATACAAGGCAAATAAACACGAAACCATGAACCAAAAACAGTAGTCGCTTTACTCAAAAAGCGCAAACCAAAAAAAAAAACTACTTTAACAGCACAAGGCAACTTCCCATGTTGCAACCACCTTGAGTTTAAATACGCCCAAGCAAAACACTACTTGTGACAGTAGTCAGCAAAGGCCTTCACGCATCAAATGCTTGCACCAGGAGATGCACGGCCGCAATTGTTGCTACAGTTGCAGGTTCTATATACATTGGATTAATTCTTCCATTTTCATTCAAATGAAAACAAATTGACATAAGAATTTTCAGCATTAACCTCAAAGAAAGGAACAACCCAACTTAAATTACTAACATTAATGAATTTCATGATTCACCAAATAGAAAAATGCCCACATATCAATTTATTTCAAAAAAAAACTTGAGAGATAAATCCCAAAAATATTTTTTAAAAGTTTCTATTTCAGCAGGAAATTATGGGTTACGCCACATTCATATTTCAGGTAAATTCAACATATACAAGATAGCTCAAGAATTCAGTAGTATCTCAAAGAGAGGATAAACCCAACTTAAATTACTAACAGTAATCAGTAATGTTTTTCCATGATTCATCCAAATAGAAAAACACCCAAAAATCAATTAATCTCAATAAATTAAAAACTTTGAGGGATCAATCCTATATTTATAATAAAAAAAATATAGGAACTTTACCTGCAAACCACGACCAATCATGCGGTTAACAGCATTGTTACCACCACCACCAACACCCACAACCTTAATCAAAAAGCTAGAAGCATAAGAATCACTTTAAACTCGACTAAAACTAATATCAAACTTTCAAACTCGACTAAACAAAGAATGTATCTAATCGTAGAAGATATCATCTAATCATTGTCAAACAAATGTGAGATTTTCACCAAATGCAGAAGTAAATCATTTGCAAAAGATCAAGTACATAACAAACAAACTATGTACACCATTATAAAAGAGGTAACATAGGCATAGGGACTTACCATTGTTCTACGTTCTTTTTTTTTCTGCAATCATAGAATCAAATAAAAATTAAAGTTAGAAGGAAATTGATGCAATTTCATTTACCTTCTTGTCTAAAACAAATATCAACTCGAGCAAAGAATGTATCTAATCGTAGAAGATGTCATCTAATCATCATCAAAGAAATGTGAGATTTTCACCAAATGCAGAACTAAATCATTTGCAAAAGATCAAGTACATAACATACAAACTACGTACATAAAAGAGGTAACATAGGCATAGAGACTTACCATTGTTCTACATTCTTTTTTTTCTGCAATCATAAAATCATAGCAAAATCAAAGTTAGAAGGAAATTGATGCAATTTCATTTACCTTCTTGTCTGGTATAACCAAATTTTCACTTCCTTTTTCTGCTCAAATAATTGATTAAACCCCATGTCAATTCTAGCACTATATTTAGAAATTCAAAGGTAAAAATCAAAATTCCACCAACTATTAATGGGTAAAGATCTAACCTTTGCGAATTGGGAGGAAACAAAGATGAATCTAAGATTTCATTCACATTTTTCTTTTCTTTTCATAACAAAATCAATTCAACAAAATACACAAAAACCATAAACTCAAAATGAAACTTTCTTCCAAAACAAAAGCAAAATCAGGCTAAGATCTCACCTTTGGGAGGTGTAATGGATTCTGGATGTAAAATTCTATTCCCATTTTCCGCACAAATTATAAATTAACCATATTAACAATTGTCGGTAAATATGCAAAAACCAGAAAATCCGAAATCTTGAAGTACTTAAAAAGATTTATCCAAAATAGCAAGAAAACATGACAAATCTCACCTTTGGAAAGTTGTGACACTGAATTTAATACCCTATTTTCCCTTTCAGTTGTGTTACAAACAACAAATAAAAACCCTCATTTTAGCATCATTTAATACACAACCCAAAAACTTAAATGTTATATTTCCCCCTAAACATTACTCCCTCCGTTCCTTAAAGAAGTTCCTATTTGTCATTTTGGGGTGTTTCATTTGTTGTTCCCATAGAAAATCTTTCCATTTATGTTACAAATTTTGGACAAAAATAACCTTATTCATACTCACTTTAATATTTTTATAATGCTTATATACCCCACATATCCTTCACTAACTTCAATTAATATTTTAACATTCCTTATGGTCCTCACATGTTTCCCACTAACTTTATAAAATTAATTATTTATTAGTTGTGGTCCCCATATTTTTTCCACTAACTTTCCTTTAATATGTTTTTAATGCTTGTGGTCCCTACTTTTCTCCAATCAAATTTATCATTCAATTAAATAATATGTCTACTATCTAAAATATTCTATTTTTTTAATTCCCGTGAACATCTTCTCTAGGGTATGGTGGGAGTATTTGACAATAAAAAACCCTAAAAAGCAGAGATGGATTTGCAATCGCAAACCCACACGAAACAAGAAAACTCTAGTTTACAAAAAAAAAGGGTAAAGAAAACGCAATTTGAGTACATAACGGATAATCAACAATACCAAAAAATACAAAAAATTAGAGAATAGATGAATGATTAAAGAGGAGAAACTGAATACACGTTTGAGAGAACCGATAAAAGAAAGGGAGGAGATAAAGACGGCGAAATGAGTATCACGATCGGTGTCGATGAAGACTGCTTTAGGTTCTTCCGCTGGCATGACGGAGAATTGTTGTAGTTGTCGGTTGGAAGTTGAAATTTCTTTAGAATTCTCCATTGATAGACCTTCAAAGTTCAAAGGAGGCACTGAAAAATTATTCCTATGGTTCTATTCCTATGGTTTTATACTGCTGAAGTTGAAAAATCGTCTACGGTCTATCACACTAATTATCGACATGGAAATGCAAGTTACTGCATCCTTCTATTCAAATCAAATGCCCAAAATATAATAAATCAAGAGAAAAGATTTTTACTTAAGAGATGATGAATTGAGAAATACATTTTAGCATCAATTATACAAAACCCAAAAACTTAAATGCATTAATTTTTCCATGAGACACACTAAAACAAAATAATTATCAAAAAGAACTGACCTTCAGGAGATGATGATGATGATATAGAAGTAAAAAGGGTAAGATTATAGAAGTGATATTTTGAGAGAATTAATCAAAACTCAAAAATCAATACCTAAAAATATTAATCCAAAATCAAACCCCAACAAAAATTAATCAAAAATAATATCAAACCCTAAAAACATTGATCAAAAATAAAAAATCAAACCCTAAAAACAGTATCCAGTTGTCGGAAATTCTCCTTTTCCTGCCATTTCTTCCGCCAACTAAACAAACCAGAATCTGGAGAGAATTAATCAAAACTCAAAATTCAATCCCTAGAAACAATCAAAAATCAAACCCTAAAAAAAATAATCAAAAATCAAACCCTAAAAAAAGTAATCAAAAATCAAACCCTAAAAACATTAATCAAAGCCTAGAATCAAAAACATTAATAAAAAAAAAAAATCAAACCCTAAAAACAATAATATTATACAAACAATAGAACAACGAACATACCCGTTACAAGCTCAATTTTCTCCATAATTTGAGGACATGGCACCAAAATTGTGGAGAAGACCAAAGAAATTGAGGGCTTGTTCATATACCTTATAAAGAAATGAGAAGATGCTAGGACAATGAGTAGAAGTTGTGATGTAAGAGAAGCTAATGGCGAAAATGGAAAATGAGAGAAAACAAAAGTGAAAAAGAACAGAAAATGAGAAAGAGAAGGAAAAAACGAGGAAGGGAAAGAAAAGTGGGAAACAGTAGTTTTACTGTTCATTAGGAAATTCTGAATAGTATTCAATCCTTACACTCTTTTTATAGTTAGAGGAAGGATTAGAGGATTTACTTAGTTCAAGCCAGGATGTAAGCTAGCTCTCTACACAAGATGTAAGCTAATTACCTATACATTCAAGAAAAGTAGTTATTGTGAAAGTACTACAACTTGCCTCAACTTGGTTGAGGTCACCATTCTTGATCAAAAATAAAACAACGGTATCTAGGTGATCATCAGTTGGACGACAATGGCCACTATATGCAGAGATGGACTGCAAAATAGAATTGACAGAAAATTAGGTGCCAAAAAGGAAGATGACCAAATACCACAACAAAGTGAACACAAAAATGCCAACACTGAATGTATGCTGCCAATTCAGCACTCCATAAGAATGCAGAAAGTAGTAGAATTAAAATGATTGTATTAATCTTAATCTGATTTCCAATTCATACGAAAAGCATATCAACTTCACACAAGCATCAGTGATAAATATAAGAGGCAATTTTAACCAGAAGCAATGCTCATACTAACCACAATGTTCACAATCCAGGATACACCGATTCAATTGGCACCATCTCCATGCAGAAATCTCATCCTCTATAAACCTCAACAATTGGAGTCATATTGGTTCGAAAAGCAATGTCAAAAAACTCATGAGATTTATTCGTTCTTAGAACTATTTACACACATGTTCAATATTAACACACATGTTCGATGAACATCCATAATATTAACAATAGCTTTACAACGAACCGAAAGATCAACATTTGCAGTCATAAACATCAAAATCCAAATAGCGAAGACCACTTTCATACCCAATATCGAATGTTGAAGCTTTCTAAAGTTTCAAATTATGTGCAACAGCTTTAAAATCCAATAATAGTGCATTCCTTTTTCTCTGACTGAAACTATCCATCGCATCTTCGGCAAGATTCTGCACACTTTTGTCCCCAATTGAAAATCTCAATTTAAACATCAAAATAACAATTAAGCTGCAAAATTCATAAAAATTGATACTATGTACATACAAATCTATGAAATAACTTACTTCTGAACATGTTCATAGACCTTAGCTTGTGCATGTCTCCTTTGGTTAATTACAACAGCTCACATGTTGTCCAGAAAGCGATTACAACAAAATATAATTGTAATTAGAAAATAATCAAGCCATAACTAACCACATTCATCTACCTAGTTGAAATTGATAAGAAATATATGCTGCTCAATTACAGATCAAAAAGCAGGCCATCTGGTAATCAAAACTTAAATGGCAACTCGATACTCATCATCAATCATCTCGTTGAAGTACTTGTCATTCAGGCCAGACACTGAAACATAATATGCAATGAGGGAACTATGAAACACCCTAGAAAAACTAAATCAGAAAAAATCAAGAAAAACTAAGAAACACAAATATATCAACAATTAGAATCTAAACCCAACAAAATCAAAACCCTAAGTAATCACCTAAAACAACCACAATCAAACCCCCAAAAAACTAAATTAGAAAAAATAAAGAAAAACTAAGAAACGTAAATATATCAACAATCAGAATCTAAACCCTAGAAAATCAAAGCCCTACTTTTTCATCTACAACAACCACAATCAAACCCCAAACTCCTTTAAAGTAAAACCTAAGAAACCGTTAGCAAAACAACTATTTTTTTGTCGCAAAAGGTCCGAGAGCAAGAAGGATGAAATGGAAAAGCAGGAAACGGGAAACAGAAATGGGATTCAAAGAAAAACTAAGAAACCCATTAGCAAAACAACTAACCTTTGTCGCAAGAAGTCCGGGAGCAAGAAGGATGAAATGGAAATGGGAGAGAAGGAGGAACAGGAGTAAGTGTGAGAGATGGCAGAAGAAGTAACACCATTTGGATTTTGCTGGGTATTAACCTGTAAATGCTATTGGTGTAGGCAAAGAGGGGAGGCAGATTTTGTCATGGATGATGGCAGGTGGCAATTGTTATGGTGAAGTGGAGGAGGTGGCAAAAGGGAGGTGAAGTGGCATGCACACTAAGCAAGAGTACTGTTCATTGAAGTTGGATGAATAGTATTCTTTGCTAGCAAATAATTTATAGTAAGAATATATATGCAAAAAAACTATGAGAATTTTGGTGGAGACGAAAGTATATTGTTTAACGAGATAGCTTTTGATATTGATTTTTAATTTACTCGTGCGTATAAATGCAAAAATAGGGTTAATAGTTAGTCTATATTTGCGATACAATAGGTTTAAAAGGTCAATTAGTTTAAACATTATATTAATTGGTTTGATAAGTCAGAGTCAAAGTTAATTTTATATATTTGAAAATATTACAATTAGTATGCATACCTATTAATTTTGTCACTTTACTTATAAGTTATAATTGTCATAAATAGATATGATCCATATATGAAAATTTGAAATATCAAATATGGGACATTTTCTTATTTAGCAAATTCATGCTAATTGTCCCATTTTCGTTTTCTACACTAATTTTTTTACTTAAATACTCTATATTCATATAAGTGATGACCAAATTACCCTTACTTACAAACTCAAAACAAGTGATCTCTTGAGAGACCGGCTTTTGTAAAGACGAGTCTCAAAAGTCCAGCCTAAATCTATATTTAGAGTTGTAACAATATATATTAGAATTGAACTGGGCTTTTAAGAGTCGTCTTTACAAAAGACGGTCTCAAGTAAGAATTTGTATACTCAAAAATACCCCAACTATCACTTTAACAATTAATTTAATCATTTAAAATACCCCAACTATCAACTTTTTGGTGGACTTCCTCCTACTCTTACTAAAAAGAATAGGAGGAAGTATTTTATAGTCAGAAATTTAAATTTTGGCTAAACATTTATTAGAAAATTAGTCATTTGAATTTGAATTTGACTAAGAATTTGCACACAAATGGAGTCAAATGACTATCCTACTTTGTGCTTTCGCCCCTACATAGGAAGAAATTAGTGGAAAGTATTAAATTGTGTGGATAAAAATAAAAGTAAGAGAAAATTAGAAAAAATCACATGTGGGTAAAATTAAAAAAAGGAAAATTTACCCAGATAATCCAACATATCTGTAATTTTCCTACAATAATCTCACCTATTGATTAACCATGAATAATCCCAACTTTAAAGGGTATTTGCCTAGAAATAGGCTCAGGTAACCCGATAACCTGCTATAGTAGTTAATTCACCACAAAAGTAAATCGAAAATTAATTTAAAATTAGAGAAAAATATGGAAATTTTACATAAAAATTCTAAATAATAAAAAAATTATAAATTTTTTACATTTTATTTTAATTTATCTTTTTTTTAAAAAAAAATAAAACTTGCTATAGCAAGTCATCCGGTCACCGGGTTTAATATAAGAAAATACCCCTTAAAGTTGGGATTATTCATGGTTAATCAATAGGTAAAATTATAGTAGGAAAATCACAAATAAGTTGGATTATTCTTGGTAAATTTTCCATACAAAAATTGGTAAAATCATTATCTAAACTAAAAATGCTCTAGCAAAGTGAAAGGAAGTGTCACAATTTCTTTCGGTTGGAGGGAGTAGTAATAGTATAAGCGACAATTTGGTTTGATACGTTAAAAAAACATCACGCACAAAATGCCCATTTTACTACTCCCTCCGTTCCTAAATGATTTTCCTATTTGGGAAAATCACACAAATTAAGAAAAAGAGAATCTTGGGGGTGAGTGGATATTATTTTAATTAAAAATTAGTGGGAAGTAATGATGTTATTGGAATTATGAGAGAGAAAATAATTAATGATATAATAAAATAATGAAAAAAAAAATCTGATTTTATTATGAGAGAGAAATACATGGAGGGAAATCTAACTACCATTCCAAATTAGGAAAGTTTCCAATTTTGGTTCTAAAAAAAAAGGAGGGAATGTTTACAACCTTAAACAAACTTCATCCAAAAAATACAAAAATCATGGCTTTGCATTGGCCAAATTTAGAATACATGGATTACTACTTTTAATTACAAGAGGTTTAATCAAGTAAAATGACCTTACAAATTCGAATTGCCTATTAAAGTCGATGGACCTCGAATTAGGTAGCGCAACATCAAATAATCAGCTCTTTTGCCACAATCCAACCAGCAATTTCGAACCAAAAAAAATCAGTATTCTCAAATTGAAGCAGCAGCCTCATAATTTAGAAATCAGTAATCTCAAATTGAAACAGCAGCCTCAACAAAAATCAGTATCAGGTGACCTCAATCGATAGACCTTAATTAAAAAATCGCAACCTCAATTTGAAACAAGCGACTCAAATCGATGAATAAGACCATCATTAGCCAATGGCTTGAAACGAGGAAGAAATACGAGGGGCTTGGTATTTTGGATCAAACCAATACGATCCCGATCCATTCGAGTCGGAGGAGGAACCACAAGAAAGCGATCCGAGATAGCGAGCGGGTTTCCTCAAGCGTAAGCAAGGCTTACAAAGCGAGTTTAGGCATCTCATATTACAAGAAATGTTGTCACTCAAAGTTAGTGACACACTCCCTCATGGAACCTTTGTTAGAATGGCAAACAAGTATGGATACACACCAAGAACAATTCGTAACTTATGGAAGCGAGCAATTGAAAGTAAAGAAGAAAACAAGCTATATATTGTCGATGCTAGGTTTAGAAATTGTGGAAGAAAAAGAGTTGAAGTTCAACCCAATGTACTTGAATCAAAGCCAATGGGTGAACGTACGTGCATAAGAGACGTTGCAACATGTCTAGACTTGGCACCAACTACGGTTTGGCGATTAATTCAAAGGGGGGGAGATAAAGGCACATTCAAATCCACTCCACCCTTCATTGACCGATGCAAACAAGGCAAGAAGGGTTGAGTGGATTTTAAGTCTAATTCAAGAAGACACTATTCATCATCATCCAATGTATAAAGCCATGTATGACTTTATACATATTGATGAAAAGTGGTTTTACTTAACCAAAAAAACACAACGAGTTTACTTATCAAACAAGGAAAAAATACCATATAGAGCGGGAAAATCTTCCAAATTCATACCAAAAGCAATGTTTTTAGGGGCGGTAAAAAATACCATATAGAGCGGGAAAATCTTCCAAATACCGATTGTAATATTCTAGATTTAGGGTTTTTTAGGAGCATACAATCACTAATGCACAAGAAAATGCCAAAGAACATGAATGAGCTAATTAAGGCCGTGGAAGATGCATTCAAGGAGTTACATCCAAAAACATTAACCAATGTTTGGATTTCATTACAACATCATTTGAATGAAATCCTCAAGGTTAAGGGGTCAAACGATTATATTCAACCACATCTTGGGAAAAAGGTGCAAGAAGACAATGGAAGATTAAGATTACAAGTGCGAGTACCAAGCGAATTGGTTAGGGAGTGTGTTCGATTTCTAAACCCAAACACAAATCAGCTTAATCAACAAACAGAGAATGAAGATGCTGCTCAAAACAATCAACAAATTTTGGAAGCATATGATAACAAGAAAACACAACTTAACCAAAAAAAACCCCTGAAACAAACATCAAAAAAAAAAGCCTAGTTCATGTTCATGTAATTACTTCATTATGTAATGAAAATTTCTGTTATTTTGCCCCCTGATTCATCATTGAGGTTCAAGACCTCTCAGTTTATCATAAATCAACAAGTAATGAAGATAATCACATAACAATCACTAAACTTAAATTAATGAGTCCATTATACACAAATGCTACTCTACCAAGTTGTACATACATTATTTTTCAGACATTTTTAAGCAATTAAACTCATGCATACATCATAGGGGTTTTAAAAAAAAATCATACGCAAATTAAACAGGTGGATTTTCGAAAATTAGGGTTCATCAGAAATAGGGACAGAATTAGGGCTCAACAGATTCAACAACAGCAAACAAAACCAGCATTCAAACATCAAACTCACCAGCAATCAAACATAATCCAAACCAGTATTTTACAAAATAAAGAAAGCATAAATAAACCTTACAATAATTATTTACGTTTTTTAGGGTTTTTTCCACCCCTTGATGCAATAATGTCCTCAGGAGTATCAGGGACAACCAAATTTTGGTTGTCTTCTTCAGATTTAGATGGAGTTGTTGGTTTTTCTTGAGATTTAGATGGAGAATCCATAAAATATTCAAGAACTGATGATGGTAGTTCTTCTTCAAGAGTAGGAGAAGGAGTAGGATCACGAAATCCTGAAATAGCATCATCCGCAATTGCCTTTTGGTATGAAAGAAGATCTTTTTTGGTCCATCTTAAGATTTCACCGGAATAAGAGTGGGACTTACCATTATTCGAACAAGAACAAAACTCAACATTTAGGCATAAACCATCATAAAGATATGATGGTATGGTTGAATCACTGTGTGATTCATCTTTTTCCATGGCAACCAAAGAAAGGAAGAATAGTAACAATGGAGGACGAAGAACAGAAACGAAGAAACAGAGGGCCAAATTTTCGAACTCAACCAAATCAAACAAAACGTACCTCAAAATGTTTAGGAAAATCAGATCTACATTTTAATGCAGTAAAAATGGAGAAAAATTGATGAATACACAGGGGGGATTCACATAGAAAGCCATGGAAGGTTTTTAAGGTAGAGAGAGAAAGAAACGTTAGGTTTCTTGGAGAAGGAAGCTTTGTTTGCAGGTAATAATGAAGAGATTGGAAAGTCGAGGCAAATAAACGGAATCATCAAAGAATCCGCTTTTTTTTTAAGTTTAAATGGGGTATTTGGGGGTATAAAGGTAAAAAAAACTTTCCATTTTAGGAAAGTATTCCAAAGTGGAAGAACAAATGGAACTACCCGTTATAGTAATGTGGAAAAACAAAAAGGAACGGAGGGAGTATTAAAAAACATAAAAAATATTCTTTAAAAATTTTTTTTAAATAAAATAACAAATAGAAAATCGAGGCACAAAAATAGAAAAACTGCTAAAAACATAAAAAAACTGCTAAGAAAGTCGAGGTTCCATAAGTGATCTGTTTTAGGGTGTAGTTTATCAGTTTAGAGTTCTTATTCATTTAGTTTATATATATTAATTACTGTCATATTAAATATTGAAGTAAGCGTAAAATATATTCATGGACCATTGGTCAGAATTCTAGACAGTCTTAGTTTGTGTTCGACTTTGTTGATTTTGTTTATTGGTCAGGTCAGGTTAAAATTGCTCATAGTTCAAAATTTATTTGGCTTATTGGTTCATAATTAATGGGTTGAATATCAGTTGGATAAAGTCTAAGGGTTGGGTTGATTTTAAATACATTAGAAACATATGCTATTTATTTGGCTAACTAGTGTATATCCCGTGCAATGCACGAATATGTTAGTTTTTAAGTTATGTAAAAAAATTTATTGAATATAATTGTTTATTTTTCAAAACTAACCATTATATTGATCATAACTATATCTTACTAACAAAAATGATTATAAGTAAAATAATTCTATATATTTCACTGATTAAAATAATATATACTAATAAAAAAGGAAAATGATATATACAACCTTAAGGGTTGTATATAAGAAAGAATCTTGTATTTAATTTATATAATTTAATATTATTTTTGCTTTGGAAATATAAACATTGAATTATATATAATTATTTTAACATTTATTTTTTCTTGGGGAGTTAAAAGTCATTATATAAAACATTAATTGTTTTTTAATTTCTATATTACATTTTCTTGAAAATTTAAAATTATTAATAAAAAAGAGGATTTGTTAATTTTTATTTACAGCCCTAAATATCATTACCCAATAAAAACTTATTGTTACTAATGATAATTTTTCTATCCTAAATTGATCGATTAATTTGAGTATATATTAAATTTTTACTAAACAAAGGCTAAATTATTGTGCAAATATTATATTAAACTTCCTTCTATGAAATGATTATACGGTATACGCATACACAAACACTTAATTGATGACGTGCTCAAAATATATAAATCTATAAATTTGTCATTAATGAAACAACATATTCGCAATCCGCTAAGAATAAACCGATCTATGGTTTATTTTTGAATAAACCCACCTAAGGGGTTTCTTGATAAGAATAAACTTACCTAATGTTTAATAGGTTACCAAACATATAACTAAGAGTTCATTCTTAGCAGATTACAAATACGTTGTATTATTCTCAGCAAAGAACCCCTTAGATGGGTTTATTCAAAAAAAAACCAAAGGTGGGTTTATTCTCAGCGGATTAAAAATAGGTTGTATTATTAATGACAAATTCCCCTACTTCTATAAATTTGATTATTCCCCTTTTTTTATCATAATTATCATTGTAAAATTATTCTTAATAGGATTTTAGTTATTATTTTGTAAATTTTTATTTATAGTTAACAACTATTTTAAATTCTAATTATTTTTGTATCGTAAATAAGGTATAATTAATAGTTTACTCATTTTATTTACTAAAATCAAAGTTACCCAAAATTTTTTTTCTTAAAAGAGTGTATTTAAAAAATTAAAGGTTTTAGAATTGACTTTCTTCCTACTATTATTATTCATTAAGAAATAAAGTTTAATTAAAACTCAAAGTTTCTATATTTAATTACTTAAAATTTAGGAGGGAAAATATGATGTATAAAAGTGACATGTGTTTTTTTCTTTTATTGTTTTAGTAGAATTTATGATAGGGTCAGAATTTATAAGTTGAATATCAGTTCTCTCAATATCTAATATATATTCGATTTTTGATAGAGTATGCAATAGATGCAAGAGAGACAAATTGTAAAGAAGAAATAGAAGACTATTATTTCATTTTTATTGAATTGAAAGGAACAATAAGGGCTCTTTATATACGGAGAGCCAAGCATACAGAATAAAGAAAAGTTAGTTATTTATACTAACTAACTGTACAAAACAATGCAACTAACTAAGGGTAATAGTTAACTAACTAAGGCGGTGGATGACATGGTTCAACACCCCCCCTCAAACATGGCAGGGTGGATATCATGCCAAGTTTGGAACACAAATCCTAGAAATGTTGAGATGGCGGAATCTTGGTCAAAACATCAGCCAATTGATTGGTAGGAAGGTAAGTGAGCTGAATAAGCCCTTCCATGACCTTCTCCCTTGTGAAATGACAATCCACTTCTATGTGTTTGGTGCGGTCATGGAGAACAGGATTATAGGCGATGTGTAACGCTGACTGATTATCGCAATGCAAGGTTACAGGCTGGAGGTTGTATATCAGCGGCAACCATGGCCTGATATTCCGCCTCAGAAGATGATCTAGAGACCGTACTTTGTTTCTTAGACTTTCAACTGACAGGGGATTTACCCAAGAGAAGAAGGTAGCCAGTGACAGAGCGTCGTGTATCAAGACAAGCAGCCCAGTCTGAGTCGAGGGTGAGATGGTAAGTAGCGTTAAGGAGGATCCCTTGGTCAATAGTGGAGTAGACATAGTTAAGGGTATGAAGTAAGGCTTGATAGTGGTGCTAGGAAGGATGTTGCATGAATTGACTTAAAGATTGTACGGAATAAGAGAGGTCAGGACGTGTGTGGGTAAGGAAATTAAGTTTCCCAACAAGAGACCTGTAGAGAGTGGGATCAGAAAAAGGGGTAGATGAATCAGTACATAACTTGATGTGCAAGAGCAAGGGAGTAACCACAGTCTTGAAATCTAAGACTCCAGAATCACGAAGAAGTTCTTGAGCAAATTTGCGTTGTGTGAGAGCAATACCAGTGGGCAAATGGCTCACTTCAATACCAAGAAAGTAACTTAGGGTGCCAAGATCTTTGATGCTAAATGTGAGATGTAAATGACGTTTGAGAGATGTGATAGTTGAAATGTCGTTCCCTATGACCAGAATATCGTCCACATAGATGGCAACAATAGCGGTGAGATCATTGGAAACCTTAGTAAACAGTGAGTAATCTTGCTTGGACTGTTGAAAACCCAAATGGATAAGTTCTTGATGTAAACGAGCAAACCATTGCCTAGACGCTTGCTTCAAACCATAAAGCGACTTTTTTAGTTTGCAAACCATAGAAGGAGGAAAAGAGAGACCCTCTAGAGGTTGCATGTAAACCTCTTCATGTAAGTCTCCATGTAGGAACGCATTGTTGACGTCGAGTTGATAAATTGGCCACTTTTTGGAGGCTGCAACAGCTATGACACAACGAACAGTAGCCATTTTTACTACTGGGGAGAAGGTCTCAAGATAGTCAACCCCATACTGTTGAGTATAACCCTTAGTCACAAGCCTTACTTTAAAACGTTCTAAAGAACCGTCAGCTTGCAACTTCACTTTATATATCCACCTACAGCCAATGGTTTTCTTCCCTTGAGGTAAAGGAACAATGTCCCAAGTATCATTGTCAGCCAAAGCCTTAAGTTCTTTCGACATGGCATCTACCCAGGAAGGATCTTTGGAGGCTTGTTTGTAAGTTCTAGGCTCAACCCACTGCATGGACTGATTAAGAAGTTGCTAATTTTGTGTGGGAAAGGTAGATGCATTAACAAGATTGCACCAATGGCTTGTTTGACATACAAAATCGTGTAAGTAGGCAGGTGGTGTGTGATTCCTTGTGGATCTACGAAGAACAGGAGGATCAAGGTTTTGGGATAAGTCAACAACAGGATGTGAAGGAGTATGGGTGGAAGGTATGGATGTGTCTGGCAGAGGAGTAGAAGAGGGCAAAATAGTAGGTGAATCATCATTAAAAATATAAGGAGGTGGTGGTGTGAGTTGTTTGAGTAGGTAGATAAAAGGTAGAGAAGGGAGAGGAGAAATTGTGTTTAAGATGGTAAGGGAAATGGTGTTCATGAAATGTCATGTCTCTGGACACAACTATTTTGTTTGTGATAAGATTGTAGGCTTTATAGGCCTTCTGACCTACGGGATACCCAAGAAAAACAGCAGCATCTGCTCGTGAATCAAACTTGTGTCTTCCCTGTTTGTTAGTAGAAACAAAACACAAACAGCCAAAAACCTTCATGTGAGTATGAATAGGTGTCTTACCATACAACTTTTCATAAGGGGAAGAAAAATTTAAACATGAAAGAGGTAATCGATTAATTATATACGCAGCTGTCAATATGCAATCGCCCCAAAATTGAGATGGTAAATTAGATTGAAATATTAAAGCACGAGCAACTTCAAGTAAGTGTCGGTGTTTTCGTTCCACAACACCATTTTGTTGTGGTGTGTAAATGCAAGATCGTTGGTGTGCAATACCATTTTGTTGATATAGGCGTAGAGATTCACCCTCACATAGTTCTTTGGCATTATCAGTACGAATGACAAGAACATGTGTGTTAAACTGATTTTTAACAAATGAAAGAAAATGTTGTATAATAGTTGGACACTGACTTTTATTTTTAAGCAAATGGACCCAAGTGGCCCTAGTGTAGTCATCAACAATCGTTAGAAAATAAGTACAACCATTATAGGTTGCTTTAGAGTAAGCCCCCCTAAACATCTATATGTAAAGTTTGAAAAGGTCTAGTAGTCTTTATAAAACTTGTGGAAAAAGGTTTTCTTATTTGTTTTGCTGCAGGACATATAGAACACAAAAAAGATTTCTTAAAAGTAGTAACATCAATATCTGGATACAAAGTCTTTAATTGCTTCAAAGATAAATACCCAAGCCTAAGGTGTAAGAGTTTAGCCTGTGATAAACTTGGTACAATGCTAGTCTTAGTGGCTATCATGCAAGAAGTATCAACTTTCTTGTTAGCCTTATTCCTTTGTGTGTCTGCATAATACAAGCCATGTGATAAGCTACCAAGAACTATAGTCTCCTTCAGTGAGGGTCCCTGGATAACACACTTGTTAGTAGAGAACTGTAAGGAAACATTTGAATCTAAGCAAATTTTAGGAACAGATACAAGACTGAAATGAAAATCTGGAACATATAAAACATTGTGCAAAAAAATATCTGGAGTTAATTGGATGTCACCTATGCTAGTTACTTTAACCTTTCGGCCATTAGGTACTGTTATGTGGTGTTTAACATCATCTATTTTACGCAAATTACCAAAGAGACTGAGAGCGTTACACATGTGGTCCGTAGCCCCACTATCAATAATTCATTTAGAAGAAGTAATTTTAGATAAAAAACAAAAAGTACCTGCTAGATGAGAGGCACTAGCTGGTGTAGTGGTGGGGTCGTCTGGCAGGTCAGGATCAATCTTGGGATTTCTTTGTTTTTCAAGAAAAGATAAAAAACTTTGAAATTGGTCTCTACTCATACCTGTGCTATCAAGATCAAAGTGCATTGTATTGTCCATTGGTCCATGGCTGTGCAAATTAGAAGCTGATATTTTCCCATACTTATGTCCTTGTGGATAACCATGCAATTTATAGCACTTATCTTTGATGTGTCCAGGGCATTTACAATACTCACAAAAAAGAGAATTGTACCTTTTGACATTACTACTTTGTCCAGATGCATTATGTCTTTGATAATCACTATTAAACCCATTCTTGGGATATCTTCTTCTATCAGAGGCAAAAGCTAAAGCTTCAGTGGAAGCATTGTTGTCATGATTGTGGCTCAACTCTTTGTGGGTTTGTTCTTGAAGAAGCATACGGTAAGCAATGTTGGAGTTGGGTAATTCAAGCATCATAAGTATGTTGGTTCTAACTTGGGTATACTGCTCATTGACTTTCATCAAGAAATGTAAGAGCCTATGATCTTCCTTTTCCTTACTAACCCTCTCTGTCAACTTACAAGTACATTTCTCACATGTACATATCTATGGAGGACTCACATTATCTATTTCGTCCCACAGGGCTTTCATCTTGGTGTAAAATTGTGCGATGTTCATCCCCGGTTCTTGTGTGATCTTGAACAGTTCTTCTTGAATGGAATAAAGTTGTATGGAACTGGTTTTACCAAATCTTTCTTCAAGATTGCTCCATGTCTCAGAGGCTATTTTATAGTACATAATGCTTCTTGATGTCATCCTGTCTAGAGAGGCAATGAGCCAGCCTATAACCATATTGTTACATCTGTCCCACGCCTTTTGTGTAGCATCGTCTGTTGCAGGTCTTGGTAAAGTGCCATCAACGAAGGCAACCTTGTTCTTGGCAATCACAAAATCACCATGGATCGCTTCCAATCTCTAAACCCTGTTCCATCAAAGGGTACAAAAACCAACTTTGTATTTGCAAGATCTGCCGGATGCAAATAGTACACAGATGAAGAGTCTTGGGTGTAATCTGAAGAGGATGATGTATTTGTCATTGTGTCAAAGAAAAGAAAAAAAATTCAAGAAAGAAAATAAAAGGTATGTGAGAAAAAAATCAGTAAATTGGAACCCGCTCCGATACCATGATAGAGTATGCAATAGATGCAAGAGAGACAAATTGTGAAGAAGAAACAGAAGACTATTATTTCATTTTTATTGAATTGAAAGGAACAATAAGGGCTCTTTATATAGGGAGAGCCAAGCATACAGAATAAAGAAAAGTTAGTTATTTATACTAACTAACTGTACAAAACAATGCAACTAAGGGTAATAGTTAACTAACTAAGGCGGTGGATGACATGGTTCAACAATTTTAAAAACTAAATAATATAAATCGATTTTTGTACCTAAATCTTGTTTTGAATTTTTATAAAAGCACATATACGAATATTCAATTTTTAAAAATTTTATAATTAAAAATTCTAAATATGATTCGTTTCAAACTATAATAAATATTTTTGATGACAAAAAGAAAGAAATGTGATTTAAAATATTTGCGTGTACAAAAGCGCAAATTTTAAAAAAAATCAAAAAAATAAGACTAAATATCCTATTCAGGGTAAATTTAATTTATTATTTTTACTGTCCGATAAATTGTATATTAGGATATTCGGATCGAATTGATCTGATATCCGATTTCAAACGCTCTTATTTATATGCTTACAAGTTACATTTAGCTCTTTACATACTTTTCAATTATAATTAGACTCTCAATATTTATAAATATATTTATTAAAAATTATAAAATATATATAGTAGAACTCTTTCATTAGAAACTAATCTAATTACATCTCACATAAATATATTTTAAATTAGAAAAAATTGATATTAATAATCCAACCTTTTGCTCGTCCGTTGTTAAGAATCTCACCTTTAGATTATTTTCTAATAATCCAACATTTGCTTTTAGTACGCTATCAATAATCCAATCTTTATTTTGGTTTGCTAGCAGTATACCCTACTATTACTTATTAATAGTAATTTGATATGTTATTGGCAAATGTATGACAAGGATTAAATTATTAGAAAATAATAAAAAATGTGGGATTATTTACAACAAATTGGCCAAAGGTAGGATTTTTAATTTTAATTTTTCCTATGAATTATAATAATCCAGCTAAAATCTTATACTTCCTACGTGCCAATTTACTTGCAACGTTTGTTTTTTCACGCAGTGTCATGCACTAATTCAATCCTTAATATTTCAAATTATCAATAATAAAAAATTATAAAAATTTGTTTTTAATAATCTTTGCAATGAGACAAATCAAACAAGATCTCACTTGACTATATTTGAACTTATAGATTAAAAACTAATTAGAAATTAAAATTGATGAATGAATATCGTCATTTTTGGACTGAGGAAATATACTTCCTCCGTTCCATAATACTTGCTACTGAGTGTGACATTTTTCCCCACAACATGTCATATTCGGTAGTGAGTATCTTCATTAATTTCCATCCCTATGTAAAAAATAAAATATTCCAAATTCAATCTAAAAAAAACTCATTTCAAATCTTTGGATCTCATCTAGACATCTACTTTCTCACTCACTCTTCAATAAAACACACTCACTCACCCACTCTCCTTTCTCTCTCCTCCACACTACCTCTCCCTAGTCCCCACTGGCATTTTTCAGTCAAAGATTCTCCTAATCCTTCATCTTTCAAGAGATCTGAGATTAATTAGGGTTTTTTTTTTTAAATTCTTCCCTACAAATTCATCCCAACCCAATTTTCTTATCAAACACATTAGAAGCTAGCTCATTAAATCCCATCAAAAGAAAAAAAATCAGCTGGCCTGGAAGTTATAAATACAGAAAATGATGGTATTGTTTTTGGGTTAATCCATAAATTAATTTCAGAGTCAATCATTCATGGTAATGATGATGATAATGAAAATGGGGCAAATGAAGAAGAAGAAAAAGGTGATACTTTTGACCAAAAAGCATCAAAAAGATGTCTCCTTTGATAGGTATTCTGTCTTGTTATTGCCAATCAATGAGCAAGAAAGATAAAATCTTTCAAAGTCTAACCAATTCCCCCTTTTTATTTGTTCCTTTTTCTTTGATTTGATTTGTGGGTTTTTCTTATCCTTCTCAAAAATGCCTATGTACCAACCTGAAAAAATGGAGGTGGGTGGTGGTGCGCAAGTGTTAGATCTAGAAACCGCCGTCAAAGATGGTGTTTTAGGTGGTGAGGGAGGAGGAGAAGAACATGGGTTTTCAAACTTAGATGAGAAATTGGATCTAAAAAAAATGGTGGAAGAATTGGATTCAATAGAAGTACCCTTAGTATTCATTTGTCCAATTTCATTAGAAGTAATGCAAGATCCAGTGACCCTTTGTACAGGGCAAACTTATGAGAGAATAAATATCATGAAATGGCTTTCTTTAGGTCACTTAACCTGCCCTACTACAATGCAAGAGCTTTGGGATGATTCCATTATTCCTAATAAAACCCTTCAACAATTGATTTATAGTTGGTTTTGTTCAAAGTATAAGGCTATGAAGAAAAGGTCTGAGGATGTTCAAGGTAGGGTTTTAGAAATTTTGGAGAATTTAAAGAAAATTAAGGGTAAAGCTAGGATTCAAGCTTTGAAAGAGCTTAAATTACTTGTGGGTATTCATTTTTCTGCTAAAAAAACTATGGTGGATAATGGTGGGGTTACTTTTTTGAGTTCTTTATTAGGTCCTTTCACTTCCCATGCTGTTGGGTCTGAAGTTGTTGGGATTCTTGTCAATTTGAGTTTAGATTTTGAGTCTAAGTCTTGCTTAACTCAACCAGCTAAGATCTCTGTGATGGTTGATATGTTGAATGAGGGATCTATTGAAACCAAGGTCAATTGCACTAAATTGATCCAGGGTTTGATGGATACCAAGGATTTTGATCCTGAATTGGTGTCAAGTTTGAGTCTTTTGGTTGGATTGTTGAAACTAATTAAGGATAAACGAAACTCGAATGGTGTTCAACCAGGGCTTTCATTTCTTAAGATGATTAGCTCACATGAATGTGTTCGAGCTTCGATTGTAAGCATTGGGGCTATTCCTCAATTGATTGATCTTTTGCCTTGCTTGAACGTTGAGTGCTTGGAATTGGCACTTTCGATACTCGATAATTTGGTTAGTCTTCAAGAAGGGCGAATCGCATTGAAAGAATGTACTCATACAATCCCAAATTTGGTGAGATTGTTGATGAGAATCTCTGAAAATTGTACTCAATTGTCATTGTCCATCTTGTGGGCAGTTTGTAAGTTATCCCCTGAAGAGTGTGCGCCTATCGCAGTCGAAGCAGGGTTGGCTGCTAAACTCTTGCTTGTTATACAAAGTGGTTGCAACCCAACTTTGAAGCAACAATCAGCCGAACTGTTGAAACTATGTAGTTTGAATTACACGGCTACGATTTTCATTTCTAAGTGTAAGCTTACAAGAACATTGCAATGAAAGTAAAGCAAATTTGTTGATGATTCAAAAACAGCAAGTGATCAGATACTCGATTCGTATTGGCTTGAATTACACCGCTACCATTTCCATTTCTAAGTGGAATGAGGTCTCTTAAGGAAATGTGTATAAAAAGAGAGATCTCATTTCATGGATCAGTTTTGCAGCTGTTAAGTGATTGATTGTCGGCTTGTTCGAGCACCGACTCGCTAAATTGAGCAATGCAGAACCATCCTTTGTAATCGGATACTCGATTCGTGCATTGCACATCATCAGATGGCGAACTTAGATGCAGCATCTTGATTGGAATTGTAAAGTTTCATGCTTTTTTGAAGGGTGAATGAAATAGATGGTTTAATTTACATAGATTTAGAAATCTCTTCATTGAAAGTTAGATTTGTAAAGATAGTTTTAAAACATTTGATCAGTTTATTATGTACAATGAGAGATTACAATTGTTGAATTATTATCAATCATGTTTTGAGATCTTCTCTTAGGTTAAATTTCAGTTTTGATTAATAATGTGGTGATATATCCAAAAGGCAGTTGAAAAAAGAAAAGTTGATGTTCAACAAGGATAGATTGAAAAAATGAGTCAGCAGTCAGCAGTGTGTCAGAAGCATAAGTGGGATGTGGGCATGGGGATGAATATGATGATGAAAGTCAGTCACTCATGTTTTGATTAATCTTTTTGTACCATGGTTTTTGTTGCTATATGTGTCAATTTTTAACCCGATTCGACCGAAATTCAAATTTTGACTCCGGTTCAAATTCGATCTAGTTGGCCATGATTATTTGTCGTCAGGGAAGAATTTAGGTTTAGGTTTGTTTAGATTATGATTTGAGTGATTAAAAATTTTATTAATATTAGAATTATAGAAGTATAACATAAACGGCTAGTCTCTTTAAAAGACGTATCTCAAGTCCAGCCCATAAAGATTAATGCCTACTTTTAAGATATTAAATGTCTACTTATATTATTGTTAATGCATACTTATAATATTTCAAAAAATATATAATAGACCGGCCCAATTAGAGATGGTCTCTTAAAAAAATCGTTTCTCCCAGGAAAATGTGATACTAGAATACTACTATACTAAAATTTGTAGTAACTAAATTGGTTCAGCATACATGTAAAGGTGAATGTTCGGTTCATTTTTTAGAATCGACTTTGACCGTGACCAATGAGAATGAAAGGAAATGATGTCATTGTTTTCAGGAAAGGAGAGAAAAGGAGTGGATGATCAAAGAAAAGAGATAGTGGATTGTGGGGGGGACTTTGACACCATTATTTGGGGGTTGATTTTCCAATCTTTGGTCTTTGTGGGTTATAATGAGTAGACAATATGAGACCCATTTTGGTTCAGAGATTGACCTAAGGCAATGTAGTTGTGGGCCTTACTTATTTTAACCTATGCTTATCTAGATTCCCTACCAACTACTTACACTCTTTACTACTCATGTTCTCATGTTGTGACTCCCATACTTTGACATCATATGCTGTGGACTGTGGACTGTGTATGTTTGCAATTGCAAGTGCTAAATCTATTGAGTATCCAATGACGATGATGATATTTTGATTTTAATAATACAACTTTTAAACTGATTATCAGATGTGTTCAATTAGGTCATTGGGTCGATTTCGGGTAACGTGTTTTGGGTTGGTTCAGAATTAGGTTTTGAATCCTCATTGATTTTTACATAATTTTAAAATCATCAAACTTATTTTAAACACCTCTACTGATTGTCATTAGTAAAAGTAGATACTTCATACCAATCTATTTGAAATGGAATTAAAATGAAGAAATTATTGACAATATACTTCCTCCGTTCCATTTTACTTGCAACACTTATCGTTTTTGGAAGTTTCATATTACTTGCAACATTACTATTTTTGGCAAAAATAATCTACTTATTTTATCCTCACTTTATTCCTACCCCACTATCACCATCAATCATACATCATCTCATTAATTATTTAATATACCCACAAGTCACAACCACAATCTATTTGTAATAATTTTATTTTATTTCTACCTCACATATTGCCATCAATCATACATTATCCCTATTTTTACCTTATTAATTTGATGACCCTTAAAGCATGTGTCAAATTCAATGGTGCAACTAAAACGGAACAGAGGTAGTATATTTGAAGATGATTTGGTCATTAAAAATAGGGGGAAATTAAATTTATGGATAAAATATTGTATCTAAGTTGGGTTAGAGGTCTAACCATGGTTTGGATTTAGAGAAAGAAAAAAGAAAAGGGAAGTTGGGATAGAGAGAAAGTGGAGCCCAAGAAGGTCAAACTAAGTTTGAATGAAGTGAGTTGTCTCCTCTCAACAAGAACTCTATGTTGTTTTTTTGGTTTGCCACAATAAAGTTGTCAGAACCAACTGTTCCATCTTTGAAACTCAACAACTGTCCTGTTTTTAATAATTGCTTTTTACTTGCTAATTGGATTATCTATTCGTTAATAATCATTTTTCAAATTAATTTGTGTGATTGTTAAATTAATAATTTCTAATCAATAACTGTTATTAGTAAATTATTACAAAAGGTAAAAAATAATAATAAAATAAATAAAATTAAAAAAGGTAAATTAAAATCACAAAAGTCTCATCCTATCAAATTCTACCACACAAGGGAAATCATCGTTATTTACTAAGACCTCCTCTTGTTAAATTACGTAAACATTAAGAAGTTTGGTATAATGACTAAAATTTATGAAATATTTAAAAATTAGAAAAATTACAAAAAACTACCTAATTTATAGCATTTTGCCAAAAAATTACCTAATCTTTTTTTTTACAAATCTACCTCAAATGACATGAACGTTTGCAAAAGACTACCACTTGACGGAATCAGTTAATTGACTTTTAAGTGGGTCTTTGACTTTACATGTGACTAGCACAGGACTTCATTTAAAACTCTGAAATATTAGATTTCCTTTAATTTTTCTTTTCCTCCAGTCTCATTTGATAATCTCTCTTTCACTGTTCATGAAAGACACCCATCAACACTCAATTAACACTATAATGCAACATTAACCATGGTCGTTTCAGAAATTTCGGTAGCCCAGGGCGAAGACATAAATTGGGGCACTAATTCACATATATTATTTTAAAATAAAATAAAAATTAGGTCGGCAAAAAAATAGATATTTTATTAGGCATAGTAATCTTTAAAAACATCAAATTTCATATAGATAAATATTGAAATCAAAGCCTAATCGTTTTTATGAAAATATTTCTACGAGCCTTTCTAGATGCAAAGTCACTAATAATAGTTTCTACATTGATATGTTCTAACATATTTTTCTCAATACATAAAGTAGTTAGACCATTTAACCTTAGCAATCTAGTATTTCTCCCAAAACTTAATTGAAAGAAAAGATTTTGATGAATGAAGTAGAATATACAAAGAGGATTATTTATGATTAGATAAATTTTCATTGATAATTGAAGGATAAAATTGCCGTTTACCATAATCACGAAAGAGAAGGAATTAATCTGCCTGAAAATTGAACTGAGATACATTTTGAAGAACAAAAATAACCTAATCTAATTGTGTTGGTGTTGATAGGTACAACTATGTGGGCTATATGGTTTAAAAGAAATAACGTCATCTTTGAAAGCTGCACAATACACATTGTGGATACGGTGGTGAGGTTCACGAAGATGGTACATCAATATAATCTCTATGCTGCAAAAGTCTTCACTCCTCGTAATCGACCCACTACACTACCTACGCATTGGACCCCTCCTCGAAGGCCAAATGGGTTAAAATTAATGTTGACGCTCATGTGGCTAACGGGGTTGACAGGGGTTTGGTGAGCTGTCTGCAGAGATATACATGGTAATCTTCTGGCTGCTTGTGTGCGTCGAGTTCCCGCAAATTGGTCGACGCTCGTGAGTGAATTAGTCGCTGTTGTTTTTGGTTTGGAAGTTGCTATTAGGATGGGATTCAATCACCTTCATTTAGAAGGGGACAATGTTACTGTGTTCAAGGCCCTCACTAATGTTTCCCCTGGCTGCTCTTCCTTTCACATCCTGCTTGATTGTTTTAGTGCTCTTCGATCCTATTTTATAGGCTTTAGGAGCTGTATTGTACGTCGTAGTGGTAACACTACAGCCCATATGGTAGCTAGATGGAACTTGAGTTTTGTAGGAGACATTATATATATGCTCCCTTCCCTCAAAGTCTTGTATCTTTGGCTACTATTGATCTCAATTAATATTAACAAGTGCTTTTCAAAAAAAAAAAAATACTCCTCAATTTCGAATTTCAGTCATATATCCTGTAAATTGTGGTGTTTGCATGGTTTTGTTCAATTAAAAATCTTGCCTTAATCTCTGATTGTCAATCATTTGTTCTCTTCCTTTGATCTGCTTTGATTTTCGTTTGAGCTATCAAACCATTTAGCTTTGTTGTTTTGAGTCTACTTGTTTTGGGTACCTAAGCAAGGTATATTCCTCTTTTCAAAAACCTTTTTAAATTGAATGTATTTCAATTGGGTAACGATCTAGAAGTCAGAGGGAGGAATGTCTAAGAAGGGTTTAGTGTCTTCATCATCAACCACACCAAATCCAATTTCAACAGCACCAACTCCAACAACCCCTCCTGCTACTACAAGTTCAACTCCTCCTACAAGTCCAAGCTCAACCCCAATGGCACCAATTGCCACTGCAAGCTCAGTTGATAAATGTTGCTTCTACTCAACAAGTGTGTTTGTCACTTGTCTTTGCCAATCAACCATTTCAGGTCCATCAATTCATTTGAACTTATTGCATCCCCTCCGATTGGTATCAAGATCAAAAAATTTGCAAGTTTGAATAGTCTTTCAGGATTTTCCTTAGTCTACGAAATTCTCTGTGCAAAAGGAAATCCACATGCACATCTATCGAGCTTTGATTTTTGGTCGAAGGAGAAGACATAATTTAATTTTGAGAAAAAATTAGGGTTTTTAAGAATTGAAGGGAAAGGGGAAAGAATTAGGATTCTTAAGAATTGAAGGGGAAAGAGGAAAGAATAAGAGAAAATCATATTTCAAAAGAGGAGATAAAACTGACTTAACTCAAGTGACCCACGTGCTGGACACAATAAAATTAAACCGTCAACTAACTGATCCATCAAGTGCTAGTCTTTTGCAAACATTTATGTCATTTAAGTTAGTTTTTGCAAAAAAAATTTAGATTAGGTAGTTTTTTGGCAAAAGGTGCTATAGAAGGTGTTTTTTTTTTGTAATTTTTCCTTAAAAATTAGTATGTTTAAAATTGGATATCGATCGATTCAAATTTGGAAATTCAAATATTTGGTTTTTCAGATGGTGAGAAACATAATCCGATAAATTTGAATATCCAGAATTCTTATATCCGGTCTAATCTAAAACGAATAACGGATGTCCAATTTTTACAATTCTTGTATTTTTTTGCTTTAATTACGCTTTTTTAATTTTACACAAATATTTAAGCTCACTTTGCTTTTTTTTAAATCACACTTATTTTCTACTAGAGATGAGTGTCGACCGAAGAAAGTTTTGGTAGGAGTATAAGCTAAAGCAATCACCAAGAGTTGGCTTGAAAATTTCACTTATGCTACGAAGAAATGTGGATACAAACAAAACAACTCAAACCATCCGCTAAAAGAGATAGATAATTTGATTACATGCCTTATATTATATGCAGATGATATGATTATCGCTGAATATGATAAGGGAGAAATAGAATATCTAAAGAAAAAACTATTTCAAGAATTTGAAAGGAAGGATCTCGAAAGGTTAAAATATTTTCTATGAATTGAAGTACTAAGATCAAAGAAAAGTATTCCTCATTTTTCCAAAAGAAATATACCTTTGACTTTTGGTAGAAATAGGAATGATGGATTGTAGACCTGTAGATCCTCCGGTGATAATAAATCATGGATTACAAATACTCAAAGGAGCACAAGAAGTAGATCGTGAGAGATATCATAGAATCGTTGGTAAACTGATTTATTTGTCATATACACGCCGAGATATTTCATATGCAATTGGAATAATGAGTCTTTTTATGCATAAGCTACAAGTCCAACATATAAAGGTGGTTATTCAAATTTTGAGATATCTTAAAGGATTTGGAAGAGAGGGAATCATGTTCAAAAGAAATATTCCCTCTTATTCTTCCTATTAGTCTCCTTTACTTTTAGGTTACTATTCACTTATCACCCTTAATATGTATTTTATTCTTGATCTATATGTTCAAACATAGTCAAGTGAAATCTTGTTTGATTTGTCTCAATGCAAGGATTATTAATATCAAATTTTCATAATTTTTAATTAAATATAATTAGAAATATTAAGGGTCAAATATTATCTCGGCAAATGTGCAAAAAGTAAATGGGGCTAATAGGTTGAATAGGAGGAAGTAATATATATAGATAAAGATGGGACTCGAGATAGAGATGAAAGGAAATTAGGAAATCTACTTCTGTGTACTTCACCCTTGTTGGGGGAAACTTAAAAACATAGAAAAGTAAGACGAAAAAGGTTATAGCTCTATCTGGTGCCGAAGCGTGAAACTTTTAAGGGGATTATGATATTATTCTAGCTTAGAAAAATATTAAGTGAACTTGGTTTTCCTCAACAAAAAGATAAGGAAATATATTGCAATAATAAAGCAACTATTAACATATCTGAAAAACCTGTGAACATGATACAACAAAACATGTAGAATTAGATCGACATTTCATAAAAGAAAATCTAATAGCAAAGATTATGAGTCTTCATTATATTCGGTCAAAAGAACAGTTAACTGATATGCTTACAAAAGTTGTGGGAGTAGATGTCTACAAAACTACCTTAAGCAAGTTGAGTATTGAAGAACCTATGAACCCAACTTAAGGAGGATTGTTAGAAAATAAAACAAATTAAAACATTTTAAAGAAATTTTTATAACATATAATTTAGGATCTAGATCCATACTTTAGAATAAATCTTGTATAAAAACATTTTTATATGTATTATTGTAAGGTAAGAAATACAAGGGAAGTTCCACATGGTAGCATTCAGTTTTAATGAAATGCCAGTTGTAACACTTTTTAAAGAAAATTCCACATGGTAGCATCCAGTTTTTGCACTATCTAATTAACGTAGCATTTTCCGTTAAATTCTTGTTAAATTTCGTTTAATTCATCATTTTGTAAGTTTTTTCCACAACATTTAGTTTTTGTTTAATTCACCATTTTAACATTTAATTCACCATTTTAATGATTAATTCACCGTTTAATTCATTAACGCTCATGAATATTTAATTCATTAACGCTCAGGAATGTTTAATTCATTAACGCTCATAAATGTTTAATAATTTCATGGAAAAATTATAAGAAACTATTTAATTCGATCAAAGCAAGTACTTATTCGCCTATTTTTCGATACGTGAACCGAAAAAGATATTTGACGTCATTTTTACCTATTATAACAATTATTTTTCAAAAAGCGGATGTTGCAATTGCCCTAATGGGGTAACTCTTTCGAAAATCCGGTCGAAACAAGTAATTATTCGCCTATTTTTCGATACATAAACCGAAAAAGATATTTGACATCATTTTTATCTATCACAACGATTTTTTTTTCAAAAAACGGATGTTGCATTTATCCTTATGAGTTAACTCTTTCGAAAATCCAGTCGAAACAAGTACTTATTCGCCTATTTTCCGTTTCATAAACCGAAAAAGATATTTGACGTCAGTTTTATCCATCATAACGTTTTTTTTGAAAAAACGGACGTCGTGACTATCTTTATGGGATAATTCTTTCGAAAATTTGATCGAAACAAGTACTTATTCGAAAAAGTACTTGTTTCAACCGATGGATTAAACATTACAATGGTGAATTAAATGTTAAAATTATTTTTTCGTAAAATTATTTAACATTTATAATTTTTCCATAAAATTATTAAACATTTATGGGCATTAATGAATTAAACGGTGAATTAAATATTAAAATGGTGAATTAAACAAAAATGGATGCTACCATCTGGAAAAAACTTACAAAATGATAGAATTAACGAAATTTAACATGAGCTTAACGGAAAATGCTACGGCAATTAGATAGTGAATAAACTGGATGCTACCATGTGGAATTTTCTTAAAAAAGTGCTACCAGTGACATTTCATTGAAACTGGATGCTACCATGTGGAATTTCCCGAAAAACAATAGTAAATTATTCTTCAAAGCCTAAATCACAGTTACTCTCTTTCATAGCTAGGGCTGAACAAAGTTTGGTCTAAATCGTAAATCAAACCGAACCAAATCGAAATTTTTGAATTTGGTCTGGTCTGTTTTTTTCAAGTCAAATTACGATTTACGATTTGGTCTCATTTTTTTTTTCAGATCAGACCGGACCGCAAACAGTATGATGGTCGAAAATCATAATTTGTTATTCAAAAAATTAAGTTGCTACTTAGATTTTTGAAGATGTAAATATTTTTATATAGCAACATATGATTGAATGATGTTGATGTTATCAACTAATTAGAAATTATTATATTAAATACATGTACTAATTTGGATAAAAAGATAAAAAAACCCTAGACCTGACTGGACCGTTGTAAAACGGTTTGGTTCGGTTCAATCTAGTGATTTAAACGATTCAGTCCGATTTGAAAAATTTTCAGACCAAAATTTTCAGACCTAATTACTTTAAATCAACTTTTCTTTCATTTTCTTCTCAATGAGATAAGAGGCAAAGCAAGTTGAAAGCTCCTTTTGAGGCCACCCCCTTTTAATATATCATATTAGTTATGTAATCTTAGCCTTCTTTTTGTTATTTAAACATGATAGGATGCATATTGTAAAAAAGGGCATATGAATAATCCATTTTATTATATTCATTTTCATTCTTTTTTTTTGAAAATTTCTAAATCCCTAGTCCAAAGTATAGTTGGGTAATTTTTCTCTTGAGAACAATATTACAAATACAATTATGCAAAATACAAATTACAATTTTGAAATTTGTATTTTCCATTTGTTGTTGATAAAATAAACTTATACAATAACCCTAAAATAACTTGAAGATGATCTTTGTAACGAAGACCGTTAACCGAAAACTTGATACTTATTGTGGGCATGTACTCACTTTCCTTTTGATATTTTTTCTATAAAGGTACTTGGATTTAGACTTGGAAATTCACAACGAGATACAAACAACACAATATACCCTTAGTACTTAGGGTATATCACTTAATAACAAAGTGTTTAGGTGAATTATACACTTCATCCATTTTAATAAACACTTAATGACAAAGTGTTAAAGTGTTTAACATCCCTCCAAAAAGAATGCAACTTTTCTATAATGCTTGAAACAATAAACATTTCATCCATTTCAATTTTATGAACTTTTTATATTAGCATACATTCTTTGTAAAATTGGTCAATCATGGGATGATTCCCAACCATCTTATAAGAATTTAAGTCACCTACAAAAAATTTCTTGGAGCTAGCATCATCCGCCATTTTTTGTTCTTCAAGGTATCGCATAACTCCTTAGCGGACTCATGATATTGATAAATGTCAAAGAGCGAGTTTTGCATCCCATTGAGAATATGTCCTCGGTAAATGAAATCATTATTTTCCTACTTACCTCTTTTCCTTGCTTGTTCCAAGGCTTTATTTTCCTCCTCCTTCGGTATAGGGGTGCTTATGACGTAGGCCACGTTTAAAGTAGTGAGAAGAATCATCATTTTCTTATTCCAACGTCGAAGACGCCAACAATGTCTCAAACTTAGTGAAATTAGAAGTAAGTTCCTTGATACTCGTCGTCCGGAAGAGAAAGTATCACAAAAGATTGTTACAAGTATAATAATACATTTTGTCCCACTATTATTGTAGTAGTACTTAGTGATATTTCTTAGGGATTAATATACACTTAATGTCCAACTAATAATTCGTTCTACTTTTCTCCATCTAATTATCAGTATTAATTCTATAATTTAATATTTTTGTTCTTACTTGATTTCTTGCTTATCTCCAAATTAATTATTGTTTGCAATTATTAGAAATACAACTAATGTTCATCAGATAATCTGTTTCCAAATAAAATTGCAAGACAAGAAATCTCCTGTGAGACGGGTGTAGGAATCATATAAGTAAGACCTATATAAGAATGCCCACTTCTCACAACAGCCCACTACTATATCATTTAGGCTATTTTCCTTCACAAAAACTTGCGTGAGACCGTCGTATACATAAGACCTATTTTATTGGGATTTAAATCCAAAGGTCACATTTAAAATAGCCCACAATTCAAAATTATAAAATAGTAAATTCCTAAATTCATTACCCGATTTCCCTCTCTCTCCTCCCATTTATTTTACTTCTCCACTTTAGAACTCTCTGCAACCTACCTTACCTTCCCACCCTCCATTTTCATTAATTCTTCCATTCCTCCATTTTCACTATACCAAGTTTCATTAAATCTTCTCCGCAACTAAATTATTGATATGTTCTTTGTTTTCTATTTTTCTTTTATTTTTTCATTTTGTTTTCCTCTTTGCTTATGTTTGCGATTTTTGTGGAAGTTCATTAGCATTTTATTTTGTAGAAATGGTAGAAATAGAATTGTGACCGATTATTACTCACTAACTGTTGTCACTTGATTGCATTTTTTGATTCATCAGCATTATTTTGGTTTTTTGATTTTTTGAATTGTTCTCATCATATTGTCTGTTCGAACCTTTATAAATTTTTTTTTTGACCAGCTATAATCTTTGCCCCATCAAAATTTTATTATTTGTTCAGGTGCTCTCTTGAGAGACCGTCTTTTTTAAAGACGACACTTAAAAGTCCAGCCCAAATCTATATTTAGAGTTGTAACAATATATATTTAGAATTGAACTGGGCTTTTGAGAGCCGTCTTTACAAAAGACGGTCTCATGTAAGAATTTGTGTTATCTATTTTGATTTTTTGATTCATCAACATTGTTTTGCTTTGTTAGTGAGACTTTTTTTGAAAAATTTTGTGACCGACTATTCATCAGGTCTAATCTTATTAATTTTTTGTTGCTCTTTATTTTGGAATTGATATTCACGAAAGGTTATTAATTTTGGTTTTTAATTATGGCACCTAAAAGGAAGATTGGAGCAACATCATTAATTCCTGTTGTGAATGATCAAAGTTCATAGAATAAACAAAAAAGAGTTAGAACTGCACTTAGTCTAATTAAACTTGAATCTGAGAATGGCATGTGAGAATTATTACTATACTTATATGATTTCATTGCATGCTAGTATTATATGCCTTGATTATGTCTTTTAAGTCTTTGATTAGGATTTATATGCCTTAAAAAAAGTCTATGTACAATGTTGTATTAATGAATTAGTTGTCTTGATGACTTGGATTAATTCTTTTAAGCTTTAGAATTATTGTTTTATGTGATGTATCAAGCATTTTAAGCTTGGGAATTAATGTGATTTTTAAGTTATAGAATTACTTTTTTTGAAATATTCTTTCTTGTTTTATGATATATTCCAGAGTCGACAAACATGTTTTTACAAATTGCAAACCTCGGTGGTTTTTAATGGACAGCAAGACAAAATTGGTATTGACTGAAATGCTAATAGAATTTGTGAAACAAATTGGATTTGGGGATTATTGGATTTGAGATTAACCAAACTACCGTTTGGAATTATTCCTTTTTTAGTGTAACATTTTGACCCAAAGTCTAGGATTCAACAAATTGCGAGTAGTTCAAATTATGTCATTACTTTTGATGATGTTATGGATATTTTAAGGCTTCTTCTAAACCCTTCCAAATCAATCAAACTACCTAAAAATGTTGATGATGGTATTGTGTGTGAGGGGAAGACTCTTGTTGGACTGGGAGATAAATGTGAAATAACTGCCAAGCATTTGTTAAATTTGTTTCCAAGATATCCGAAGGGTGGAGATTTCTTTAAGAAATTGTTTGTAGTTTATGCTATTGCTTATTCAATTATGGCCTCTTCATGATTTTAAGGTTAGAAAGACTCTTCTAAAATTTGTTGAGGATGTGACTGTTATTCCAACATATGATTGGTGCTCGTTTGTACTTGATATATTGTGCGATTCAGTGGATAAGGTGCACAAAGGGGGTGAAACGGTAAAATGGGTGTGATGATATTATTGGCTGCATTTGCTAGCGCTACCCTTTTCAAGGGAGGTATTATCCTAAATCACTCCCTTTTATATAGCATTTGACTGATGAAGTCGTTTTGAGAAGGTTGCAAAAGGAGAAAGAAGGTGGTTTTGGTAATTCTCCTGCTGATTTTACCGGTTTACCTATTAGTCATACCTTCAAGGACTGGTGCTTGAGAGATGAAGAAATTGTTGGTGGATTAAAAGATAATCAAGGGAATAAGGTCGATGATGCATCACACGGAAAATTCTTGATGCTTCCATTGAATGAATTTCCTAGTGATGAAGAATTACGAGAGCACGCAAAAGATGATGTAAGTATTCTATTTTTGTTTCAATTGTTTTTTTAGTAACAAGTCAAGTAGTAAATTAACGTTTTGAATTAGAATAGGTATTTTACTTTTTGGAATTGGATTTATAAGTCTTGGATTCAATAATTTAAGCATTGTATTATTTGAAGTATTATAGTTGGCGTTTTATTTATTGGAATTGGTATTATAATGCTTGGTGTAGGCCTTTTACTTATTAAATTGGCATTATAATGCTTGTATTGAATTTCGACATTATTCCTTTCTCTTTGATTTGCAGCTAATCGAAGAGGCTCGACTAATTTTAAATAGAAATATGAATGTGGTTATACGTGAGCACGTGAAAAGGCTATTGGCGATTGAAGCCCAAAATAACCAAGCAATCGAAGTACTTGATGGTATTGTTATTTCCTAGATTGATAAGCTTTTTAAAGATGCTGATTGGTTACCGAATGTGGACAAATGGACTAGTGCGATTTTTGATAAAAGCACTAAAGTCCTGGGTAGTCAAAATGAAGAATGTAGAGATGTTGCAGAAGCTCTTACTGAGGATCATCCTACTGAGATCATTGACTTTGTACTTGGTGATTATAGGGTTCTAGTAATGTTAACTTTTAACATGCGAAAAACTAAAACCTTCTCAAGACCCAATTATTGACATGAGATGAAACAAATAAATATCGGAACAAAATTATACCTTTGTAGCGTGAATCCACTAGCAAAATATAACCACGAGACAAGAACCGCAAATGAAGTTCCTCTAGTGTAGTCCACCAACAATGTCTCGTAAGACTCCGTATACTAGTACGTCGTTTAAGAACAATTCTTAAACTAATTTTGTGTGTATACAACTCTTGTATTCCACCCCTCTCTTTTCTAATTAGCCAATCAAAATTTTGTATCCGTTGCATATATAATCAAAACTCATATATGTATATCAATACCTATGAAAGGAATGATTATCTCTTTTTAGCACCCTCCACGGCCAAACTTTTTATATTACATAATATGTAAAAAAACATCTTAATGTATGAGTTAAGAAGACAAAAGGGTTTTTCATCTTTCAACTCAACCTTTCAATTGTACTTAATACTTAGTCATAAAGAGGATTAGAATTCTCATAAACTCCATCACTTAATGAGAAATAATGGTAGGGGTTACAAAACTTAATATAACCATTATATTAAATTGAGAATCATGACTAATATCTAGTCTTACTAAATTAGTCGCATGAACCTAGATTTATATAGGTCCAAACACAAAAAATGGTCTGACACATTGATATAGTGTGACCCAATAGGATTAGCGACATTAAGCTCGTCCCATTATCAAATAACGGTTCAGTTACGTTTATTGGTCTCTAGTAAAACATAAACGTTACTCAATGAAGACTAAATTAAAGTCTCGTTATATACTGACTTAATTACGTTAAACGACGTATAAAATATTCACTTGATTATTGAACATTTCTAACAATCTCCCACTTGTTCAAGAAACAAGTTTACTAGAGTTGTAGGACTCCTCCCACTAACTCCCACTTGCTCCAACTAGTTGTGAATCTCAAATCCTTTGTCAACTTAAGTCTTAATCAAACATAAGGTAAGAACAACTGTCATCCTTATTTTGTCTGATCATGTTCCTCGGACTCATAAGATGAACTGAAAAACAAATGATTATCTCCATAATCCATTTGAGCATGGCCATGCATTTTACAGTTCCAACTCTCCGAGTGGCCTAAGACTAATAACCCCAAAAGGGTATGAGAATCCCATCTTATCCCTCCTCTATTCTCTACGTGATTCATAAAATTCCTGAGTACAACCCTTATAACCCCCTTTTCGGCATGGCGTTAGATTGCATCAAAGAACAATAATTCTCACACACGAAGTCAGTGAGAAACTCAGGTCTAAGGATTCTATTTATAAGTCAATTTGAGATATTCTCATGACACCAATGTTCTCAAAGAATACTCAAAAGCGGGTCATGTCCAAATAGAGATACTCAATCTCTATCAATGCGATTGACTAGACATCCAATGTCTCTATGATCTATGAACGCGATCATCAATCAACAACGTTCTAACTATTATAGGTAATTAACGTCCAACTCAACTACCTAGTCAGGGACCTAAAATAATCTAAGTTCTCTAGTTCACATTAGAGGATTCATTTGTCAGATCACATCTAACAACCTATATAGTCTTTATAGATTATAGTTTGGACTTCATTTAATTCTAAACCATCATTAAATGAATAAGTATAATACTTTAAAAGGACAATCATGAATCTTATATATTACATTGAAGATCACTGCAAATGTAACATAACTTAATATGCATCTCATGCACAAAACTGACATCTAAACTCTTGATGTCTATCCCAACTAAATGCATCTCATGATTTTATTGAGACAATGGTTTTGTTCTTAGGTATATTTACCTAATAAAATTTACGGTTCTATAGTTTACTTAACATCTTTTGTAGAATTTTCTATAGTTCAGTTGGAACTCTTCCAGCTAATATCGCTTTCGTTCAGATTTAAGAAGTAACTAGATTACAATCAGAAACAACCTTATCTATTAGAAAGTTAGCATCCGTGTAACCCTTTACACATAATTTAGATACACCTCCAAAAACAAAGAACTTATCCTTAATCCGGTTAAGGTACTTTAAGATTCTTGACCGTTGTCCGTTGGTCATTACCAGGTAGGGCTGAACAAAGTTTGGTCTAAACCGTAAACCAAACCGGACCAAACCGTAATTTGAGTATTTGGTCTGATCTACGGTCTAAATGGTCTGGTCTGGTTTTTTTTCAAAAACAATTACGGTTTACGGTCTGGTCCCGGTTTTTTTATTTTTCAGACCAGACCAGACCGTAAACCGTACTTTGACCAAAAACCATAAATTTTTTTATAAAAAACGGGTTTCTACTTAGATATTTTGAGATGTTATCATTTTTATATATACTTAAAAAATGTTGATGCAATCAACTAATTACAAATTATGTTTATTTAATGTTTGTAAGTGCGAAATATATTTCACAGAACGGTTTGGTCTGGTCCGGTCTGACATTTTAAACGGTCCGGTCCGGTCTGGAAAATTTTCAGACCGGAATTTTTGGTTTGGTCTGATTTTAGTGTCAGACCAGACCAAATCGGACCGTGTGCTCCCCTATTACCAAGGCACGATCAACATTTTCTCTTCATGTTCAAGGCACACGAAAAACATTTAGTCTAATACACATCATAGCATACATTATAGATCCAAACTCAGAAGCGTATGGAATCTTACTCATCTTCTCCAGCTCATCAGGTGTCATTGGACACTGCTTCTTGCTAAGAGATATGCCATGAGACATGGGGAGAAAACCCTTCTTAGAGTTTGTCATATTGAACCTAACAAGGACCTTATCAATATAAGTCCTTTGACTAAGCCCAATCATCCGTTTTGATCTATCTTTATAGATTCGGATGCCCCAAAATGTACTGAGCCTCTCCAAGGTCTTTCATAGAGAAACAACTACTTAGCCAAGTTTTTACAGACTCAAGCATTCGTACACTGTTCCCTACAATCAGTATGTCATTCACATACAAATCTAAGAAAACAAAAATAATACTCCCACTGAGTTTCTTGTATACACAAGACTTTTGCCATCCATGTTAGTCTTTATCTTATAAATCAACTTGCACTCGATCGGTCTAGCATTTTCAGGCAAGTCAACCAAGTTCCAAACTTGATTGTCATACATGGACTCCTTTTTAGATTACATGGCTCCCAGCCATAGTTTAGAGTCAGAACTCTCCATTGCTGCCTTATAGGTAGTAGGTTCTTCCTTATCTAATATAAGGACTTCATGAATTTCATGAACGATATAACCCTCCATAGGATCTCTTCTTGGAGGTTTACTCTGCCTACTAGTCCTACAAACTGGGACATCCACCACCTCAGTAGGTACAATAGGTACCAAAACTGGAGCTCCCATTAGAGAACCAATCTCTCCCACTGGAGGAGTGATTTGTGGTTGATCATCTTGAAGTTCTTCAAAAGAAATATTTCTCCCACTTGGCTTTTGAGAAAGACATTCTCTTTCTAAAAAGACACATTTGCGAGCCACAAACACTTTATACTCACTAGGATTGTAGAAGTAATATCCCTTGGTTTCTTTGGGGTAACCTACAAAGAAGACCTTATCAGATCTAGGTTCAAGCTTATTTGGTTGTAAACGTTTTACATATGCTTGACAACCCTAAATCCTTAAGAAAGACAACTTAGGAACTTAACCTGTCCATAACTCATATGGCGTCTTATCGACAGCTTTGGATGGAGTACGACTTAAAACATGAGCCGTTGTTAGGAGTGTATAACCCCAAAATGAAGTAGGAAGATCGACTAAACTCATCATTGAACGAACCATATCTAATAAGGTCCGATTTCGCCGCTCAGACACACCATTTAATTGTGGTGTTCCAGGTGGGGTTCGTTGTGAAACTATTCTACAATTTTTCAGATGATCAATAAAGTCCTGACTCAGATATTCACCACCTCGATCAGATCTAAGTGCTTTAATCGTCTTGCCAAGTTGATTCTGTACTTCATTTTGAAATTCTTTGAACTTTTCAAAAAATTCAGATTTATGTTTCATTAAGTAGACATATCCATATCTACATAAATCATCAGTAAAAGTAATGAAGTATTCATACCCTCCCCTAGCTGAGATACTCATAGGACCACATACATCTGAATGTATTATCCCCAATAAGTCACTAGCTCTTTCACCATGTCCAGTAAATGGTGATTTAGTCATTTTTCCAAGCAAACAAGACTCGCATACTTCATACGATTCAAAATCAAATGAGTCCAATAGTCCATCTTTATGGAGTTTTTGAATGCGTTTCTCATTTACATGTCCTAAACGACAGTGCCAAAGATAGGTATGATTAGAATCCTTTGATTTTAGTCTTTTAGAATTGTACACGTGATAGTTTTGTTTATCAAGATCTAGTATATAAAGGCCATTTATACAACGCCCTATACCATAACAGATTTCATCTTTGTAAATTGACAAAAAACTATTCTTTATTACAAAGGTAAAACCTTCAGAATCCAACATTGAAATTGAAATCAAATTTCTATTCATAGAAGGAACATAATAACAATTATTAAGATTTAACAAAAGTCCTGAAGGTAAAGATAAACAATAAAATCCTACGGCTAATGTAGCTACCTTAGCTCCATTTCCAACTCGTAGGTCTGCTTCATCTCTATGAAGATCTCTACTTTTCTTTAGCCCCTGCACATTTGCACAAATGTGAGAACCACAACCGGTATCCAATACCCAAGAATTAGAGTTAGCAAAGTTGATCTCTATCACAAAAATACCTGAAGTAGAAGTGATACTTCTATCCTTCTTGTCCTTAAGGTATTTCAAACAATTCCCCTTCCCGTGACCCTTCTTATTCCAATAGAAACAAATATGATTTGGACTAGCTCCAACCTTCACCTTAGTTCGAGCAACCTTTTTTCCCTTACCTTGGTGATTAAATTGTTTCTTTGGCTTCCCCTTTTTCTTGAAGACATTCTTCTTTTTCTGAACCGTAAGAACCTGTTTCTTTGGTTTTGAGGGAATTGTCTGCTCCGAGATTTTGAGCATACCAAGTAGCTCATCTATAGTCTCAAAACTCTCAGTCCTAGCTTGTTTCAAAACATAGCTTGGAGTTGAGCAAAGATGTGAAAAGCTTCCATATCCATGAATTGTTTTTGTAATTCGGGGACCATAGAAGCTAACATCAAGCATGTGACATCTAAAGACCTTTCAGTAGTAGCTTCATAAGCTGCCCGATCTTGAGCAGATACATTAAGTGTGGGTTCATTTGGAATTGGAGTTTCAAGAACATCCAGTTTTCGCTCATGTTTGAGAACAATTCTCAAATTCCTTGACCAATCAAGGAAGTTGTTTTAGTTAAGTTTTTCCTTTTCGAGTATTGACCGTGAACCAAAATTAGAGAACGCATTATTGTTTGAATTATTTTCCATCTACAAATGAATAACACAAAGTGTAAGAATTCTATGATTATCATGAATGAATAATTTTAAACAAATTTAAAAGGAAATTCATTCCACCAAATTAAATTAAATGTCCCTTTTAATTTAGTGATTCCAAGATCCCATTTCCACTAACCTTAAGCAAGCTTTGGCTTGTCACCCAAAGTTAATGGTTATAGATAAAGAAACTATTTCTTAATTATTCATAATAATTCTTGGTTGGTAATAAGACAACTCCTTATCTACTATTACCCCATGCCTCTAAGTGTCAACTTTTCTTGACCTACTTAGTTGAGTTAAACCACTTTTCACCAACCACTTATCTTAGGATAATTAATAGGCACCTCACTTTGGCGAAACCTACCTAATTAACGCTCTAAAGCTTCATAGTGTTACTAAATGGAATAGCATTACAACTCAATATTATTAGGGACTCTGGTTGTTTTTATTAACCCAAATAAAAGTGAACTCTAATTATTCGAATCAATAAACTAAACAACCAAAGCATGCATCATCAAGCAATATAGAAAAAAAATAATAAAGCAATATTATAATGCATAAATAAGGTTCCTAGTATGGCCCAAAACCCTTGAAAATCTAATCTTCAAGGCCCATCTTTTGAACACCACTTGAATCTCTATTCTTCTTGGTCTTCAACTCCATGGATACATACATAATAGTAATTAAACTTTAAAATGTAAAAATAAACTATTTAACTATTACATTCAAAATAAACGATACGCAGATCGTATTTAATTACATTAAAAAAATAACAGTGTGCAAACCGTATTATATATCCTAATTGGGCCATACTAGTTACCATAACCTGTATAACAATTATCATTCACCCACTTACTTTTTGTAAGTGGCCCATGCAATATAATATTTAAACAAATTAAAGAGATATGCATAAAGAGGATAAATAAATATATAATCTTATTATTTAAAATAAACATGATAAATAATCACATTATTCAATTTTAATTTGCATGAATTTTAATTGATTCATAACCAATCAAATAAATTATTTTACTTCTCAAAGAAAAATAAACCTCCCACTTAAAATAATCTCCATTAAAATTAAGTGAGCTTATTATAATAATTAATAATAAATTATCCTCTAAACTTTAATCAAATTAAGGTTTAAAGATAATGGTCACTAAGAAATATTTTTTTTTTATTAATACTAATTTCACACGGTGAATATAAAATAAGGCTAATCAAATTAACACTAATAAATATCATAATGTGGAATGTAGTGCAAAAGCCAAGCTAATCCTATTAGCACTAGTCCATAAAACATTAAATAATACCAAATTCTATAATTTGTTAATCAATCAACATTTAATCAAACACTTTCATTAAAAAATAATATATTAAAATAACTAAATTGGCCAATGGAGGAATCAAAATTAACAAATTCAATTTTAATAAACAAAGTTCAAAACTTTATAACTAAAACAATTTTAGTAAACCCTCCCCTAAAGTTCTTAACTTTTATTTTTTTATGCAAATCAAAATTATCATGTGCAAATAAATAACTCATATATATTATTTATAAAAAACCAATATTTATGTGCCCAAAACATATCAATAAAAGAGGAAACTGATACCACTGTAGGGTTCTAGTAATGTTAACTTTTAACATGCGAAAAACTAAAACCTTCCCAAGACCCAATTATTGACATGAGATGAAACAAATAAATATCGAAACAAAATTATACCTTTGTAGCGTGAATCCACTAACAAAATATAACCACGAGACAAGAACCGCAAATGAAGTTCCTCTAGTGTAGTCCACCAACAATGTCTCGTAAGACTCCGTATACTAGTACGTCGTTTAAGAAAAATTCTTAAACTAATTTTGTGTGTATACAACTCTTGTATTCCACCCCTCTCTTTTCTAATTAGCCAATCAAATTTTGTATCCGTTGCATATATAATCAAAACTCATATATGTATATCAATACCTATGAAAGGAATGATTATCTCTTTTTAGCACCCTCCACGGCCAAACTTTTTATATTACATAATATGTAAAAAAACATCTTAATGTATGAGTTAAGAAGACAAAAGGGTTTTTCATCTTTCAACTCAACCTTTCAATTGTACTTAATACTTAGTCATAAAGAGGATTAGAATTCTCATAAACTCCATCACTTAATGAGAAATAATGGTAGGGGTTACAAAACTTAATATAACCATTATATTAAATTGAAAATCATGACTAATATCTAGTCTTACTAAATTAGTCGCATGAACCTAGATTTATATAGGTCCAAACACAAAAAATGGTCTGATACATTGATATAGTGTGACTCAATAGGATTAGCGACATTAAGCTCGTCCCATTATCAAATAACGATTCAGTTACGTTTATTGGTCTCTAGTAAAACATAAACGTTACTCAATGAAGACTAAATTAAAGTCTCGTTATATACTGACTTAATTACGTTAAACGACGTATAAAATATTCACTTGATTATTGAATATTTCTAACAGTGATCTTGCAAACGCAGCGATAAATGCTTTGGAAGAAGAAGGACGAAATGTGGCATCAAATGTGACGTATGTAAAAAGGATAAAGAAGAATACACTCATTGCCCTAGTTGCAGAATATGAGACTGTGCCATCAGCTTTATTAGACGTCTGCAAAATGAATCTTTGTTACGCCAAACAATCGGTCACTTAATTTCAACTTGTATGATTACTAACAAGTGGTTCACTAAATTAATGAAATCAATTGAGCAGGAGGTTGTAAATTATTGATTTTTAGAGAATACATGGATTATTCGTAAGTTCTTCATTCAATGTTTAATGTACTTTTTAAAAGATTTCTATTAATTTGCTATATATTGCAGGGAGTTTTGTGTAGGTTTTCAAATGATCATCTAGCGATAAGGAGGAGTGATATGCATACCTTGAAAATACTTCAACTAATGTCAACTTCGTTGTTGGTATGTTGGGCTTATTACATCAACATCATTGTAGCAGAACAATTTAAAATATTTCCCAACTTTGGTATTCGCCCATTCATGTTTGACATTCACCATATATTTAGATTGTCATATATTTAAATTTCTAAAACATTTAACTTTTTCAATATTTAGGCTTTATTATCAAATTATTTTTCGGCGAATGAAGTTGATGCTAAGGATCAACTTAGAAACAACATTTATCAGTACTAGGCGTTTTGGTTGAAAACTTTTTTCTCTGACTTGGACACGAATAATGTGACACTGGTATGTTTCAATCTTTTAGTGTGGTTTGACTTAAGGCATTTTTTTGGGCTTTAAGGTATGGAATAGGTTGTTTAAACCTTAGAGTAGTCGTTTTTTGTTATATATGTTTGGAATAGGCAACATAAAATTGAGTAGGCATTTTATTGCAAATACTTTGAATAGACAACATAAAGCTTTGAGTAAGCATTTTATTCCCAGTAATAAGCATTTCTTGGTAATTATTTTCAAACTTCACTTCTTTTAATATTTTTTTTTAGTTTTTTTTCCTTGGTAAGAAGAAGACAACTTTTCATTGGTTATTGACACAAAGCAATAGTTTTGGCACTATTTGAATAATGTCACGTATGAGAAGCCTGATTATCCAAGGTAAATCTTAGGACATATGGTATGTTATAGTATCAGTTACATATGTTGATGCAACATTATGTATGATTTTCTAATAATCAATATTTTTACTGTTCTAGAGTTGAATATTAGAAAATCACACATAATGCCGCATCAACATATGTAACTGATAATATAACATACCATATGTCAAGAATTGACCTTAGATAATCAGGCTTCTGAGAAGTGACATTATCTAAATAGTGGCAAAATTGTTGCTGTGTGTCAACAACAACCAATGAAAAGTGGTCTTCTTCTTGCAAAGGAAAAAAAACTAAACAAAAAAAAAATATTAAAAGAAGTAATGTTTGAAAATAATTACTAAGAAATATTTATTGCTGGGAATAAATTTCTTAATCAAAGCTTTATGTTGGCCTATTCAAAGTATTTGCAATAAAATGCCTACTTAATTTTATATTTCCTATTCCAAACATATATAACAAAAAATGACTACTCTAAGGTTTAAACAATCTATTCCATAACTTAAAACCCAAAACAAATGCCTTAATTCAAATAGCACTAAAAGATTGATTTCATACCAGTGTAACATTATTCATGTCCAAGTCAGAGAAAAAAGTTTTCAACCAAAACGCCCAGCACTGATAAATGTTGCCTCTAAGTTGATCCTTAGCATCATCTTCATTCGCCGAAAAATAATATAGCCTAAATATTGAAAAAATTAAATATTGTAAAAATATAAATATATGACAATCTAAACATGTATTGAAAGATAAATTTATTATTTACTTACGCAATGATTAGTGCCAAACATGATTGGGCGAATACCAAGGTTGGGAAGTATTTTAAATTATTCAGCTACAATAGTGTTGATGTAATAAGCCCAACATTCCAACAACGAAGTTGACATTGGTTGAAGTATTTCAAGGTATGCATATCACTCCTCCTTATTGCTATATGATCATTTGAAACCTACACAAAACCTCGCTGCATTATATAGCAAATTAATAGAAATCTTTTAAAAAGTACATTAAAGATTGAATGAGAACTTACGAATCATCCATGTCTTCTCTAAAAAACAATAATCTGCAACCTCCTGCTCAATTAACTACATTAATTTAGTGAACCTCTTGTTAGTAATCATAAAGGATGTGACATAAGTGACCGATTGTTTAGTGGAACCAAGATTCATTTTGCAGATGTCTTTTAAAGTTGATGGCAAAGTATCATATTCTGCAACTGGGGCAATGGGCGTATTCTTCTCTATCCTTTCTACACCCGTCCCATTTGATGCCACATTTCGTCCTTCTTCTTCTTCCAAAATTTGATGCCACATTTCGTCCTTCTTCTTCTTCCAAAGCATTCATCGCTGCGTTCGCAAGATCACCAAGTACAGAGTCAATGATCTCAGTAGGATGATCCTCAGTAATAGCCTCTACAACATCTCTCAATTCTTCATTTTAACTATCCAGGACTTTAGTGCTTTTACCAAAAATCGCATTATTCCGATTGTCCACATTCCGTAACCAACAATCAGCATCTTCAAAAAGCTTATCAGTCGAGGAAATAACAATATCATCAAGAACTTCGACTGCTTGTTCCTTTTGGCTTCAATCGCCAATACCCTTTACACGTGGTCACGTATAACTACATTCATAAGTCTATTTAAAATTAATCGAGCCTCTTCGATTGGCAGTAAAGCAAAGAGAAAGAAATAATGCCGAAACTGAATACAAGCATTATAATGCCAATTTAATAAGTAAAATGCCTACACCAAGCATTATAATACCAAAACCAATAAATAAAGCGCCAACAATAATACTTAAAATAATACAATGTTAAAATTATTGAATCCAAGACTTATAAATCCAATTCCAAAATGTAAAATGCCTATTCTAATTCATAACGTTAATATACTAATTGACTTGTTACTAAAAAAACAATTGAAACAAGAATAAAATACTTACATCATCTTTGGCGTGCTCTCGTAATTCTTCATCACTAGGAAATTCATTCAATGTAAGGATCAAGAATTTTCCGTGCGATGCATCATCGACCTTATTCCCTTGATTATCTTTTGATCCACCATCAACTTCTTCATCCCACAATCACCTGTCCTTGAAGGTATGACTAATAGGTAAACCGGTAAAATCAGCAGGAGAATTACCAAACCAACTTCTTTTGCCTTTTGCAACCTTCTCAAAACGACTTCATCAGTCAATTGTTGTATGAGAGGGAGTGATTTAGAATAATACCTCCTCTGAAAAGGGTAGTGATAACAAAATGCAGCCAATAATATCAAAACACACCCATTCACTGTTTCACCCCCTTTGTGCACCTTATCCACCGAATCGCACAATATATCAAGTACAAACGAGCACCTATCATGTGTTGGAATAACAACCACATCCTCAACAAATGTTAGAAGAGTCTTTCTAACCTTAAAATCATGAAGAGGCCATAATAGAACAGCAACAGCATAAACTACAAACAATTTCTTAAAGAAATCTCCACCCTCCGAATATCTTAAAAACAAATTTAACAAATGCTTAGCAGTTATTTCACATTTACCTTCCAGTCCAACAAGAGTCTTCCACTCACACACAATACCATCATCAACATTTTTAGGTAGTTTGATTGATTTGGAAGGGTTTAGAGGAAGCCCTAAAATATCCATAACATCATCAAAAGTAATGACATAATTTGAACTATTCGCAATTTGTTGAATTCTAGACTTTGGGTCAAAATGTTAATCACAAATCCAATAATCCCCCAAATCCAATTTGTTTCACATATTCTATTTGTATCTCAGTCAATACCAATTTTGTCTTGTCGTCCATTAAAAACCATTGAGGTTTGCAATTTTTAAAAATATGTTTGTCGACACTAATCCAAGTCATCAATACAACAACTAATTCATTCATACAACATTATACATAGACTTTATTTCAAGGCATATAAATCATAATCAAAGACTTAAAAGACCTAATAAAGGCATATAATACTAGCATGCAATGAAAGCGTATAAGAATAGTAATAATTCTCACCTGCCATTCTTAGATTCAAGTTTGATTAGACTAAATGCAGTTCTGACTCTATTGTTTATTCTGCGAACATTGATCATTTACAACCTCAACAACAGGAATTGATGATGTTGCTCCAATCTTCCTTTTAGGAGCCATAACTAAAAAGCAAAATCAATAACCTTCCGTGAGTATGAATTTCAAACAACGAGCAATAAAAAATTAATAAGATGAGAACCGATGAATAGCGGGTCACAAAAAAATTTAAAAAAAGTCTCATAAACAAAACAAAACAAAACAATGTTGATGAATCAAAAAATCAAAACAAATAATAAAATTCTAATGGATCAAAGATTATAGCCGGTCAAAAAAAATTTTTAAAAAGGTCTCAATCAGATAATATGATGAGAACAATTCAAAAAATCACTAAATCAATAAATCAAAATAATTATGATGAATCAACAATCAAAAAAATGCAATCAAGTGACAACAATTTGTGTATAATAGCCGATCACAATTCAATTTTTTTAATAATTCAACATTTGTCCTTAGTTTGCTATCAGCACATCCTTTTATCTTTAATAATAGTTCAACCTTTACTCTCAATTTGCTATCAACATACCCTATTAATATGCTTACGCGAATGAGTAAAAGGTTGAATTATTAATGTTTGCAGTAAAAAATTTCGAAAATTTGAAAAACTTTAGACATTTCAAACACTTTAGTCAAAATATAAGCTTCGTTCAAACTTTAAACCACAAATAAGCGTCCCTGGCTCCAAAGCTAGGCTAAGCTTAAATACGCTGTTACTAACAGCGAATCATGAGTAATGGGTTAATTCAAGGTTAAGTCGTTGTTACTAACAGCGTGCAATGGTGAACCTGGTCAAACCAGATCAATTTAGTTGTCGCTGTTAACAACAGCGTTTATAGACTTCCTGACTTCATAATACTTGCTGTTAGTAACAGCGACATTAAGTTTGACATTTTTTGAATTTTTCCTATCCTTTAAACTAGTCGTTGTAATGTGTAAAAATAGTTGTTATAAAGTTGATAATAGCCGTTGTTATTAGGCTCTATAAATAACTCCTTCATTTTCCTACTTTATTGTATCCAAACTCTATTCTTATTGTTCAAGCTAATTTGTTTTGAAGGTAATATGAATTATTATGTTACTATTAATTTCAATTTCTAACTTTTAATATTATTTTTCAATATATAACTATGTTACTTTAAAATGTCTTCCATAGATGTCGCAGGAGCATTCTATTGAAGAGCTTTGTGATTGTGGTTATGAAGTTGAGTTTAATACAGATTGGAGCGATATCGATCCTGGTCGTGAATATGTTGCTTGTCCATTCTACTTGGATGAAAGATTCGGCTGCACGTACTTTAGGTGGATTGCTTCGGATGGTACCAAATGGCAGAGAGACGTAATAATACGACTTGAAAAAGAAAAATAAGAGCTTAAAGATGAGATATTCAATCTCAAGAGACATATAGATGATATGGCACATAGGAAACAAGAGACCGAAAGAATTATGAGAAAGTTTAAGAAGTAAGCTTAGTTACCGGTGGTTAAAGTTATTGAACAAACTATGTAATTGGATATGGAATGGTTGAATATGAATGAAATTTGTGTTGAATTTTCGACATCAATTTTCCTGTTTGAATATGATTGTTTGTTTGGTTTTGATCAAATGCATACTTAATTCATGGCGTAATGATTCATCGCCAATAACTCCGAGTAGTGAACATGATTTCATTCATAATAAACGCTAAACTAATGCTACAATAAAGTGATATACATATATACAGCTACATATGTACATCTACATATATATTACAAACTACACACAAAAGTTCCAATGTGTCAAATATCCAATATGTTCAAATATTCAATATATAAATACTATGCTAATGCTAATCCTCCTCCTGGACAATCTCTAACTGTGATGGTCTACGACACCTCCTACGATAGTAAGGGGCGGTCGCATGACGCTCGGGTAAGGGAGGTGACTGATATTGGGATGATCCAGCACCTTGTGAGGACCCAGCGCCATAGTCGGGGCACATCAAGTCTACCTCCTCTAGATGAACGTGGCTTGAGGAGATGACCCTTGAGCGTCCACAGTGGTGTCAGGCATATCGACTTCTAATAGCGATACTTACCATACAAGTGTGTTCCATCAATAGTGATAAGGGGTTTGCAATGCTTGAATCCGTCAATACAAGGTTTAAAGGCCCAAAAAATACGTTGGAAAGTTCTAATACTAGGACAAACGTACACACCAACATCATTATCTTCCTTCTAGAACCACTCAACTACAGTCCCAAGGTTAGAAACTTGCAATGCTTTCAAGAAGCGTGGAAGGAGGGGATAAGAGTCTTCCCATGTCCCATAGATGGAGAGAAGGACTTGCTGTTTAGCACACCATGCCCGCTTATAAGTCACTTCAACACCAAATTGGTCTTTCACCATTTGTCACACCACATAAACCTTAATTGATGGGTCTTGAGCAACACAATTTCTAATAACATTGTTAATCACGGAAGATGTCAAATGAATGTGTCCAGCTGACACATTGTCAATACTTAATACACAACCCCTATGCTTCCCTTTGTATGTCACAATTTCCCATTTAGATGAATGGGAGCTCTTCCCAGCCCTTAGCCCCCAAATACACCCTCTCTTACACTTCAAGGTAAGGACAGTTTGATTAGAAGTCTTAGTACGGTACTCAACGTTCCTAAGAATATGATACAATCTAATAGCGTCCAACAAACAATCCTTATTATCAAACGTCATACCCTTTTGAAACTCTCCTTCATTGGCGTAGGTTGTATCACATGCCCAAGACCTCCAAGAGTTATCCTCAACGTGTTCATCTAGAGGGGGAACTTGTGCATAATGTGTACGAGCAACGATTGCTGGAATGTTGCCTAAGGTCATATCATTAGCTAGAGCCTCCTCATGAACACCCATATCGTCCTCAGAGGAAGCTTCAAAAATTTTATTACTCTCACTTATAACATCATCCCAAGGGTCATTTGTATCTTCTACGTTAATTGTATCATCATTTGCAACGTAAAGTTGAAGTTGATTAGGTTCATTAGAAGGAGAAGAAGACGATGACAAAATGGGATTTTGAGTATCTTGGGTAGGGAAAGACGTAGGAGAAGGGGCAGAAGTTACATTCACGACTAAATTTGTTTCTACAACGTTAACTTCTTGATTCCCTAGGGGTACCTCTTTTATGTATAACTCCAAAGAAGGAACATAGGTTGACTTTGAATACTCCCACATAGCATCAATAGTTTCATCATCCTCCACCGGAAAAGCTAACCATTGTCCACTCATAACGTATTTAAAACTTATATTAATAGTACTTCTTGTAGTGTCAATCCCAATCTTAGAACTTATGAAGAATTTAAATTCAGACAAATCCATGTGTGAGTTGCATGCAAAAATTTAAGTCTTCCCCTAACATACTTAACATTGCTACTACTTGATCAAATCGAACCATTCCAAAAACATACTACAGCCACACAAAATGAAGCCATTTCTACAATAATATGTACAAAATCAACATCATCATCAAGCCCATAAGAAAGCAACTACATTTTAAAACAAAGGACATTCATTCATTTTCTACATAAATACATTTAACAAATACATAGGGTTTTCAAGCAAACATTCACTATAATAAATTCATGAATAAACATCCACATTATTATTATCATTGCAAATAAGAACTACATTTGACATATTTTTACAATTTAAGGGAGTGTTTGATATGAGAATATATAATGTAATGAAAAGAGGAGTAAGGGTAATGAAATGATAAAGAGGAGTAAGGGTAAGGGTATGAGTTGTAGTTATATAGTGTTTGGTATGAAAATATAAGGAAAACACTTATTTGATTATAGAAAGAGAACTTGTTACTTGACATAAATGGGTAGTAACAAAGTAAGGGTATCTATTACCTTCAAGAAAGGGATTGGGTTAACCTAATATCATACCAAACAAAAAATATGGATTAATGGTAATTGAATCCCTTACTTAGTATTAAAAACTTCATACCAAACACCCCTAAGTATAAATGACACTAGATTTTACCATCACCAAAAAAACTTTCAAAAATCATAAAATAACTAACAAATTTAAAATAATAAGTACCTTAATAAGTTGTAGATCACAAAGGAGTAGTAATTTGCAAGTTTAGTAACCTGCATTTATGAAAATCTGAGTTTGAAGTTAAACCCTAAAATTCGAAAAAAAAAAAAGAAATATGATGACAAACATAAATAGTAGAAGGAACTTGGAGTTTGATGAAGTTAATTACAAGATTGAAGTTGATTTTAATGGTGGAATTAAGAGGGAAAGTGTCGTGGGTTTAAGGCTCCGATTTGAATTTAGGGTGAAATGAGGAAGAAGGTGAACTGCTGTATTTAGCCCCGTATAAGAACGCTGTTATTAACATCGATTTTACATTTGACCAGTCAACCTTTATTGTTCGCCGTTAGTAACAGCGATTATTTCCTTGGCTTAAAATTTCAACAAACTAATACCTCGCTGTTACTAACAGTGTTTATACACCAGACCTAACTTTGGAGTCAAAAACGCTTATTTTGGTACAAATGTTTCAACGAAGCTTAAATATTGACTAAAGTTTCCACAATGTCTTAGTTTGTTCAAATTTTCAAAAATTTCAAGGTGAGGTGAGAACCCAAGAGTAGGAAAAGTAGGGATATTAAATGGAATAGGGGTGATTTTAAAAAATAACTAAAATTGTCAACTGATGGGAAAAATAATACTTCTATTTCATATCATTAGAGGAAAAACTAATTTTAAAATTGAAAAAAATAACAAAATGGAAATTACATAAAGTGGAAATGGCAGAAAATTAAATTTAAATTAGGAAAAACTCCATTAAGTTTTGTATTGTTTACTCATGATATTATTCACAATATCCTATCCTGTTACTACAAATATATAAAAAAAATCAACTAGGATGTGCATTATTTTCATCTTCATCATCAAGAGCAGAACTGACACAAATATTCTTCGTTCCAACTGACTTTTCTTCATCTACCTTCAATTTCTGCAATAATGGTATAAATCAGCTATTTTGATACACGCTGCACAATGGATACTCTAGGAATTATCATAAAACTTGTACGGCACGTTTTGTTGTTGATATTATTATGATGCTAATGAAAATTTAAAGTAATTTACTAAAGAAAATCACTAGACATAGGGCATGCTTGGATTAGGTGTAAATATTTAAGGGGAAAATAAAGTCAAACTAATGAAATAAAAGCAAATAGAGATGCATCTAAAGTAGTTGAGATAGTTGTGAAGGTAAAAAAAGCATAAAATAAAACAAATGAAGGAAAAAGAAGATGATTTCCCCTATTATGGAGGTAATACATTCCCCCACCCTCCCCTAGGATAAACATTTACCCCACAAAATTGAGAGTTCCCTTCATTTTTCATTGCTTTGCAACCATTCTTCCACCTCTACAACAATTAAATTCCACTAATTTCTCATCTATCAACTTTGTTTTCTTACTTTAATTTACTTTACCCCTTAATATTTACATCCAATCCAAGCATGCCCATAGAGCTGAAGCCGATAAATTAGGTGGGGAAGGGTCAAATTTCATATCAACATTTAGGAAACGATTTCAGGTGAGAGGGTTGCAAATTGATTGGCGTATCAAGCATTTGAAGTATTTAAGAAGTTTTGTTATGTTCACAAATGACACTTGCGAGTTGTAATTGAAAATTATGAAAACGACATGATTGAGGATAAGAGCTTCGTGCAAGTTAATCTAAAACGTATTGTTTTTTTGAATATCTAAAACGTATTGTTAATCTCATTTAATACCAACAAACAAATGTGTCGTTAGAACAAACTCTCTTAGCGCCCTCAAACACAAGCAGTGTTCAATGTGTTAGTGTCTGTCTCACTTACACTTGTTTAGGAGGGAGAAAAAAAGGAAGGGAACAACAGAGGGAATAATACGGAAAGTCACCCTTGTTTGTTTATTTAGGGGAAAAGAAGGGAGAGCAAGAGAAATGGCATTTTTTTTTCCCTAAATCAATCTCTGAAGAGATTTGATATCAACAACACTGGAGCACTTAATCCCGTCTAATCCCTTCCTTCCCAAACTCTCCTCTTCAATTTGAAATCCAAAGAGAAAATTATATCCCTCCAAATCCCAACTCTTCCCTTCCCTCGAATTTCCCCAATCCAAGCAAAGTGTTATAGTATCATTTAGATTAGGAAGACGAGTAAAAAGGAGATAAAGCGACAAACACACCTTAGTAACCACCGCCAAATTTTTGGCAGGTTGAGGAAACATGTTAGCATATAACTTTGCATTTCGCTTGTTGCTCTCAGCTTGACGTTGCTTCAGAGTCTTCTGTATCAGTTTGACTTCCCTGTAAATAGTTCATTGCATCATATAGCAAGGACAATATGAAGTTGTCGTGCCATGTATGTATGGAATACGGGTTTACAAAAGGTCTATAACTGAAAATTTAAATATTCATATGAATTATAGTGCAAAAAAATAAGGTTTCTGTCAGGATTAAGATCAATACTCACGATGATCAATAATAGGGATGATCCAATAACAAGGGTCAAGACTCAAGTAGTTGTTGAAGAGCACCAACTATCGTCTGAGACCATGACATAACACTATGAGTAGCCTAAAAAGTGGTTCATTACACCTTTGTGATGCAAGGTATGCACTCTAGTAGATTTGAAAACCTTTACTACTCGGACTATGCAATATGATGCGGCCTTGTCTTTAATACCAACTCAAAAATCATTTTTACTCATTTGCATTTCTTTTCAAATTTGGTATGTCTCCTTTGAATTTCTCATCATAATTAGCTTTTCATCATATTACCAGGACTGAATTATGGTTTAAGTAGCTAATTCCAATCTTTTGGTTAAAGACGTTGGCATTGTTGTCATGACATTATAGGTTTCACCCCACCCATAACTAGAGCTGGTAAGACTAAAACTAGATCAATAAATTTGGAATGCTATGCAACTAGAGTTGGCCGGATGAGACAAGGGAACGTGACTAGCTAAGTGAGGATGGGCGCAATAAATCTGATATCAAGGAAAGTTACATCATGGGTTTTTTTATTTTTATCTAAAAGATAAATCTAAAAGTTAACTCTAGGTTAGAACGGAAAGAAAATTTGAACAAAAACACTGATCTAATTGTCGACTTTAACCCTCGGTTTTTCTCCTACTCAACCTTTTGACAAAATTTCAACTAAGCTAACTCAAGGTTAGAAAAATAAATATAGGCATCTCACTCATTTTTGTTTTTTCTCAGGTCGCCCTCGACAATTTTGTTGGCGATAAATCGCCTTAGTTACTTTTAGAGTTTATGACAAAACTAACTGTTCCAAGTCCAAAATTAAAGCACGATCAGCAATTCTAGGTATTTGGCCACCAATGAACTTCAGAAAGATTTTGCTGGCATGACTAAAGAGAAGGGAACCGAAGATGGGGACTTTGAAGTTGTGTTCACAATGCAATAAATGCACATAACCACAAAAACAAAAAAAGATGAATGACAGACAAAGTTGCAAACACAATTTTCTGCAGGTGTTACTAAGGACGAACTACCTGTTCCCAGGATCAATTTCTAAGGCTTTCTTGATATCCATCTCAGCCAAATCTAGGTCATCATTTCTCATATACGCTTGTGCTCGCCTGTATAAAGCTTTGATATTGTGGAACTCAACATCCAAAACCTGCAAGAAAACAAGATATCGTTTTCATTTGAACTGACACTGCATCTGATCATTTCCAGTTACAATTTACAAAAGCAGTTCCAACTATAACACCGTGACGCCATTATGTTATGTTTAAGCCCCAAGAGCTACAGAATTATGTTGCTACTTAACATATACCTTTGAGCAAAGTTTTATTGCTTCCTTGTAATCTTCTCGTTTCAGACTGCATGCTGCTGCGTTCAACCAACAATGCACTCTCAATACTTTTACTTGCTTTTGTTGCTCATCTCCAAAAGAAGCGTCTTCACCAACGTAATCAACGGCCTACAATCCATTAGTCCAGAGCATTAGAAATTACCCAAAAGATATAAATGCAAAAAAAAAAAAAAAAAACAAAGAACAGGTGAAGAAACCTTGTCATATTTTTTTCCTGCACGTTGATACTTTCCGCTCTTAAAAAGAACATTGCCTTCTTCCTTTTTCTTTCCAGCTTCCATTAATCTATCTTCGATAGTCAGTTCCCAAGGTTCTTTCTCCTGTTACCAATAAGTAATTTAACACAAAGAAGTGACAAATGGTTTGGGAACTTTACATATCATGTAACATATTTTGCCTGCATTACATAGAATGCCATGCATTATTAATGCAATCTTGACTATGACAGGAAAAAAAATCGTCACATCAGCTATCCTTGTCTCTGTTGCTGATGAGACAAGCTAAGACCTTGAAATAGGTGATTTAGACATCACTAATATAAGATTTCAAAGCTTTTTAAAGGGATACTCCGCACATACAAATTCTAGGTTGTCATGGCACTAAACATGTGATGATGCAAAGGGAACCCATAGTAGTAATGAGTTTGATCAAAGCCTTTTAAAGTGTTCTTGAGATGAGTTGTTTTGTCTCAGTTTCCAATTCGATTCATATCTCTGATTCATCCTCAAACTATTCGTTCATATATTACTTTAAATCTTTGAACACTTTCCCTTCCTGTCTTCAAAGTAAGTATCTCACAAGGCTTCATATTCCAGGATTCATGGGTCTGTGGAAGACAAGAAACTCATACCTTGGGAGCTTGTCATCACATTTCCCCTAAAAAAGTGGGTTGCATGCAACAAATTTCTTAAGTGGGTGATCACATCCATATTCATTGGACAATAATTGGAGGTTGTTATGGGTCCACTACTCAGGAGAGGCTCAATGGTCAAACACAGTAAGCACTTTGCCAAATTAATGATACTCTGATTGGCATGCGTGATGCAAAATGCTTTTCTATTGATCTTTAAGCCTATATTCAGGGAGACGAATCATCAACATGTAGATCGTTATCCTTATTCCTAGTAATCTCTTTGCCCGGCCAAAATTCAGCTACAGACTAAAAAATTTTATTGGTCTTTAGTTCTTATAGCGCCTAATAAACTATACAAAAAAACCTCCCAAAAGAAATATTTACCCTTTCGCTACAAACATATAGCACTTTTAAGCTTACAAAAAAGGTCTACATGTCTAACAGGATACCTCCAAGACATCTAGCACTTAGTAACATACACAACAGAAAAAAACTTGGGAAATTTACCTTTCTCATTGATTTGGTTTTAATTTATTTTGGAAGTGTCTCATGACCATCGTAGTCCGTTTGGTTATTGATACTAAATGGTGGTAATAAGAATGAGTTGTAGTGTAAATTTTTGTGAATTGTACCATGTCATTCTCATAATAATGAAAAGTTGATCATAAAAATTTTATTCACAATTTTTCATTCTCACCCAATACCACATCTCTTAATGGTAATGCATGGAATGATTTTGTAAAGAAAATGAGATAATTAAAGTAGAACAAGTTTGACCATTAAACTTGTCAAGAGATTTTTCCACTAAAATTACACTCACTTTCCATTATCATTCCCACTATTGAATACTGACTACCAAACATGTGTCATGATGTATTAAAAAATTATTAGTGATACATAACCTTTATCTCTTTCCACCATTGAAGTTCTAATATCTAATTTCTTTGATAACAACTTTTTTGAGCAGAGTACAAAAATAGTTTCGGTCATGGTCGCAGTAATGGACGCGGTAACGGCCGCAAAACGACTTCCGCGAAACGGATTCCACAAATAATGCAGAAGATCTTTGCTGCTCAGTCACGGTAATAATCGTGATGGGTGATGTGGCCTTGTTTTGCAGTATCTATTAGTGTTCCAGAGAAGAATTAATTTGTCTTAATTTCAAATCAGATTCATATCTTGAATTCTTCCGGAACTCTTCCTTTCCAGAGATTAATATTTAAGCATTTCATGCTCCTACCTCAATAATGTATCTCACAACACCCTTCTAATCCAGTATTCATAGCAAAAAGATAGATTAATTGGAATAGAAATTAAACAAGCCATAATCCTTGAAGAGGTGCTAAAAATCAAATTCTTGAACAAACATTGGATAACATTGGAGGCTTCTACGCATAAAACTCAAGAGAGAGGCTCAAAGACCATATAAAGCGACCATTATGTCAAACAAATGATCCTCTAATTGATATGCCTGATACTAATGCTTGTCTACTCTTCTTCGAGCCTGATTCCAGGGAGAGAGGGCAGAAAAAATTCAGAATCTTATCAAGCCTTCAGCGTCACCTAATTATCTTATGGATGAAATCAGAATAAAAAAATAAGAAGTATCATATCCAATATGATGGAATTCAATTGTTGAATGTCAAAAGCAACGAACCTATTATTGCATCCGGTAGTTCCAATTTAGGAATTCACAAGGGTAAGCAAACTATGAAAACCAAAAAAGAATAGTAGAAAAGCAAAAAAGGCCAAACTCTAGTTAATACAAAGAAAATGTGCATTTCAATGAGCCTGGAAGTAAAAGCTAAAGGTGCAAAATCTTCCTCCCTACAGCACAATGGACTCAAAAAATATAAAGTTTTTCAAGAGCTCACAAGCTCAAAATTGAAGACAAAAAAATGTGAGAAAATAGATAGAAAATACATTGTTATAGAAAGGATGGTAAGAGAAGCTATTGCTTGGCCTTAATTCAAAAAGCAGCACAAGAGAGGAAGTTGTTGAAATTTTATTGTTCAAAGACATAGTGCAAAGACTTGATTTGGCCTATATTATAGCCGCGGTCTACTCAAAAAATTTTACAATGCATTCACGATTAGACGATGACTGTATTTATGCCTTATGTTCTATGTGCTATGTGTTGTGCTATGGATTAATGAAAAGAAAACACCAAATTTTTCTAGTTGACAATCAGATGATTTGGTTACAATAAAAAAATGTAAAAAAATCTATATTTCCAAATGAGTCATAAGAGTATCAAGGCCCCGAAGATTTTTTTTCTTCCATGGAAAAGAGTGAGGTGCTTGAGAAATACACATAACTGTGATAAATCTCAAGACTATTCCTCAAAGTTCAGTGAATTATAGGTAACATATGAAATCACACTACATTTAACTAATCAACTTTATTAAAAAAATCTATGTTGTCAAAAATAGTGCTTTGCAAATTGTTGTTCTTACCTTAACAAAATCCACCATTTCGATTTCAAAAAACAAAGTGGAAGATGGTGGAATAAGAATATGACCTTTCTTCACTTCTACTTCTCCAAAGCCGTATTTGGAATTTATAGTCAAAAGAGCTTTCTCTCGCCTCTTCATTGTTGCAACTGCTCGGTCTAACCCTGGCACCACTTGCTCTAAAGGCAGAAAGCAATATTATGAATTGTTGATTGCTTTATATTTGAAAGCAAGTAATTTCCATATCCTACCTTCATCTGTGACAAATTCTAGTGGTGCCTCACCATCAAAACCTTTTTTCTCAAATATGGTGCCATCTTCTAGCTTTGCTATGTATCTAACTGCACATTTACGAAGGAGGTATAAGAATGAATTACCAGTATCCTATGGTTGAAAATTAAGCTGCAATATAGATATTCCAAGTCATAGCTTATACAAAAGGAAATATAATGATAAATAGCAAGTAAAAAAGAAAAACAAAAGCTATTTATGTTCACCCCTTGGCATGATATTAAGGTTTTGGATTTTATGTAAACTGTGCAAACAAGTCATATATAGATATAGCACTAGAGTGGTAGGAATTCAAAAAACAATATACATCAAAAAGATGATTGAAAAAATAGATATCATTCACTTGCAAACAAAGTGCAAAAACGTAGTAACAGTTTTGATCGTGGTAACGACACGGTAATGAAGTAACATTTGTGATGTGGTTATTATAAGCCAAATATCGGCCGCAAGCATGAAATATCCTTGAAACAAATGAAACACGATTTTTTTACACTTTTACAACACAAGAAATATTGATTCGTTTTATTTTTTGAAAACCTTGAAAAAGACAGTTAATGCGATGCGAAGCGACCTTGATTTTGTATTATCATGCATTTTTTACACCTTTTTTTCTTAAAATGACAATAAAAACATATTAAACTTGATGTCCACTTCTACTTTTGATTTGAAAAAAGTCAAACAATCCATAATGTAAGCCTAAAGCAAATATTAGCCGTTGTAAATGGAGCCTTTATAGCTTCAAGTGAAGGTGGGAGCATTAACTTCAAGCATGACTTCATTACCAGGATTCACATGATTAATTAATCTGGTGAAATTGAGTCGTAACTATGCAACAGAGCATTTCATTTACCTATATCCGATTTGATTTTGAACTTAGATCAATTAATGGGAACTTTTAGGTCTAATGTTCCTAATGAAAGAGAGCACTAGGCAAACTTGGTGGCTTCGAAAGGGTATTTTATGCTTACCTTTTCCACCACCTATTCCACTACATGCATTGTTTAATGCAGAAGTCCAAAAATATTTAATGTTAAATTTACTTCAATATAAAACTATCATATTTTTAAAAATTTTATGGTTTAATTCCCTCCTAAGCAAAGAAAAAGCATATCTTCATTTAGGGGTAAGTAGTCTAGCTTTTATCAATCTAATTAAGAAATATTGAGCTTGTTAGACCCTTCCTAACTTCTATTTGTTTGCTAGATTTCCATGTTAATTTTTTGATGGTTAACAATACATTTAGGGGTAAGTAGTCTAGCTTTTAGATTACATATAGACCAAGGTAAACTGACTAATTCAACCATATGTGCTTCCTACTTACGTTAAGCAACATATTGTGTTGCAATCAAGGATGAACCTCTGCTACTTATATGTTGCAAAGAAAAAATTCTGAATGTCTGGCATGAAGGCCTAGTTTTTGAAGTGCTAAAATAGCATTTTCAACATTAAATAAGAATGGTATCCTTCAAACCTTTGCTACCCCTATAAAGTCTAGAGAAAAAATTGCTTGTGAAATGTTCTTTTAGGAAAGGTGAAAACTGCACTAATGTCACCTTCCATAAAAGTATAGTATTCATAACCCAAACTCATACATGCAAAGAAGAAAATGATAGCTCACCAGTTACAACTGCTTCTTCACCAGCGACACTAAGATTTTCCCCTTCTTCTAAAATTTTCTTTATCACCATGGAATCACCACATACATCTATGACTCGCTTCAAGGACACCAGCTGCAAATCAATGTTCAGTAAAGCATTTGGGGGAATAGAGGACAACAAAGGTTCCCTGACTTTCCCTATATTACCAAATCCATCTGCAAAACAAGTTTCAAATGGAGAGGAAATAATTGTTTGTTAGAATCTAACATTTTTATATTCCATTAGAACTGCCACTCACGTAATTATGAAGTTTGCGTGATTTTATTAGTCATTTTACTATATTCTATTATAATTCGAAGCCAAAAAACTATATATCTCTGTTTGCATTGAAAATCAATATAAGTAAACAAGCCAATATCCCCATAAAAAACAAAATGACAAAAAAAAATCATTAAAGTACATCAAAGATATTATGAAAATGAGCAAACAAAACAACATTTGAATATGCAAAGACCATGATATAATTTCTCGTAGATGATCATTAACGAATGCGATGAACTAAGCCAAAATAGAGTTTTACAAACCTGACTCAACATTTACCTAACCTTTTATAACTAAACTCCAATTTCACACGACTTCAAATTGGGTTTACAACGATGTAAAAACCAATGTGGACCATAGTGAAAAAATACAGTAAGGATCACGGTGGCGGTAACAAACACGATAATATGATAACAGGGTTGATGCAATTATCGTATCACCAAATTTCGACCTAAAGCATGAAATATCACTTGAAATGACCTAAAATGCGGCGAATTTACACCTTGATTATTCAAATTTACCCGTTCAACAAATTTGAAAACTTTTACGGTATAGTCAATACGATATGAAACAGCCTTATTTTTGCACTATGATGTGAACAAAACACCTGATTTTGACCCATAGAGAAACACCGAAACACATTATCCAATGGCCTAAAAGGTCCCCCTCTAAGCCAAATACAATATGCGAGTCATGCGACTCTTGTACTAATGATCAGAGAGTGCAAGAGCGAAAGAAAAGCCAACAACCTCATTAATGACTATCGTAACAAGAACTGGGGTAACCACTTCAGCATTCAATTCCTGAATAAAATAATTTAGCCAATGGCATAGGAATGAAAAACCATAGTTTTGAATGCTTCAAATGTCACGGTGGTCACAATCTAAAAAATTGTACGAATAACATGGAAAAACTAAAATATAAAAAAGTAAATACCAAGAGAAAGAAAAAAAAAATCAGGTAAAATGAATATGTGAAAACTTGGAAGCATCTGATACCTGATAAGTGAAAGAATACACAATTATTGCAATTTGCAAATTAGAAATATAAAGATACACTCCATAGTCCCATATAAAGTCTCCTTATTTACACAATCAGAACATAGAACTTTGGTATATGTATTGAGATGAGAATCCACTGTTTCTGGAGACCAAATGGTTTGACAACACTATGGAGTATATTCATCACTATATTTAAGATTACAGGCAGTAAGAGTAGCATTACTCGAGTTATATTTTCTAAAAGAAAGCCAAGGGAACTGGTCAACTGGTAATAAGGGAACTGTGCCAAACAACATGAATAGTAATTTTCTGTGTTGTACATTGTAAACACACATAATCACCAAAAATATATCAAAATGCTCCTCCATTTCCCACATTCAACTAACTACACTAAAATTAAAGACCTGAGCACAGAAATTTCAAAAACATTGAACATTATGCTCGTAAGATACATGGCTTCTTAAATATAAACACACATAACATAATAGAAATTACATATAGAAAGACCTACATTGTGGTTGCACAATCAAGTTGGCCTTCTCTTCAACTTTCATTGTCCTTATTGCTTTTGTCAATGCTGGCAGTAGATGACCTGTAACAAAAAACTTTGATATCTTGAAATCTGATATAGTTCAAGGACATACAGTCACGAAAACATTTAGAATAGACAAGACAGAAATATTACCATCTTTGACACAAAATTCGACTCCTTCCTCTGCTGCTTTTGCAACAACAGTACCATCTGATAGCATAATTTGATACTTAACTGCACTTGGCGATATGCAACACCGACCCTTGTCAAGTTAACAAGCAAGAAAGAAACACACACCCAGACACAAGGGAAAAAAAGGAACTTACCAAGGACTTCATCCATTTCACTAGGTTGATTATCATTTTGCCCTTTGCCCAAGATTCTCTTAATAATTCCACCATCTTTGCAAACATCCATTACCATTATCCATGATATCAACTCCACTTCAAATTGAACAACCGACCCCAAAGGAACTGTGTCACTTCTACCATTCCCATATGCTATATCAGAAGGCAATGTGAAAAATGCAACTTCACCCTTCTTCATAGTTACAATTCCCATATCCAATCCTTTAAGGCCTAACAAACACAAGAAAAAATAAAACTTAAATAAAGCCCACCAAAAATTAGACTCTAAGTACTCTAAATTAAGCATAATATATAACATTCACTTCAAAAAAAGTGACCAAGACTAAATCAAATGAAGAATTCAAAAGTCCAGAATACATAGATACCCTGGCCAAGCTTAAAAGTGATTGGCTGGTCATTGTCTCTGGTGGAATCAAACTTGGTCCCATCAAGCAAAGTGCCCATATAGTGAACTGCAATAAAACAGTATATGACTTTAAAGTAACAACGTCAATGCACCCAATATATGGGTCGGCTATATAAATCAAACAAATCAATATGATAGATTGACGATAATAAATAATCTACCTTTATCCAAGTCTATTAATTACCAATCTAAAACTAACACTTTTAAGTAGCAATTTAAAATCTCAGAAACCCGAAAAAAAATAATTACATTATAAGTAAAACAACGGGCAGCATCATAACAATTACGGCTGATATATAAACCAAAATTAATCAACCTGATCGATTAACGGTAATAAAGATTATATCCCTCTGATTTAGCTACATTATAGATTAAGGATAATAAAGATTAAATCTCTATCCAAAATTCCTAATCCATCTAACACTATCTACGATTAGTATTTTTAATTACAATCAAAAAATTCTCAAAACCCTAAAAATAATAAGATTATGAGTGATGAAATAGACAGCATTATACCAGTAACTTCATCACCAAAGCTGGGAGTTTCCCATCCAACACCACGCTTGATGAGCTTCTTTTTGAGGCCAGAATCATTGATGGATCTTTCTTCCCCAACTTTAAGAGGAGGAGCAGACTCAATCACTTCACCTGGCTCCTCCTCATCATCTAATTCGTCACCATCTGCCATTTGTGATAGATTTGATTCATTCAAAATTGCCATTTGCCTCCCAAAATTTCGTTGTTCTTGGTTGGGAGAACAGACAAGGAACACTAATTGACTAGTGTGTTGATACTATTATACTACTAGTTTATACTGTTTGTTTGCCAACGATTGTGACACGTTGATATAATGATCTAGAGACTTCCTTTGGACTTATCCATTTTCGATTTGTAGTCGATTTTTTTTTATTTTTTTTTTTGAAATTGCTCATTTTGCCAATTTTTCAAGTGGGTTCTAAATTCATCAAACTTAACTATTCTTCAATGTAAATGCAACACATAAGATATAGCTATTCTAAACACAAATCTTATTTTTTTATGGATCAAATTCATAAATATTTTAAAATAATTTATATCTAGTAACACATTTTATGCAACTTGATTCTTTATTATTTTTTTAAATTAAAATTCTTAGGAAAAATTATTTCTAAAAAGGCAACATTTTGGCTATCTGTAAATAAAGGGTCAACGTTTCATTTATTCACCAAAAAGACAACATTTGCCTCATTTTTACAATTAAAGGGATCGTTTACTGGTAACCAGTTACATGTATTTCGATTCCTCACTTAATTTCAAAAATCAGAAAAACCCTTCCCAAAAGTATGAACCATCAACTTCTTCCCCTCCACCTTCAATCCTTCACCCCACAAAACCCTAAAAATTTCGTCCTCACGAAAGTTCTCTGTCCTGACAACACATACCCATTTCTGTCCTAGCGAAAGTTCTCGCGAAAACCTCCATTTTCGTCCCCAAAAATCGGCTCCAACCTTCTCCAATGGCGACACAAATGGGGTTTTAGGGCAAAGTTGTTTTCCACTTAAACATCACAACCTAAGTAAGCTTCTAACTCTAAATTTATGCAATTGATTTCTCATTATTGATAATTGTTGAAATTTGCTTAGAAATTAGGTTTTACTCTTTAATGGTGGAATTTTGTTAAACATATTAGAAATTAATACGAAGGAGCGATCGTAGCTCGTGCCTGGACTGTAAGGTTGTGCTTGGCACAAAGATGTCTACCCAGCATAGGCTGTTAGTACTAGTTTTTTGTATGAGAAGAAAGATTGTCGAGACGAAGTTTAAGGGCAAGGAAACGATCAAGTGGGGTAGTCTTAAAGGGGATAAGGTCGCAACCTTTTCAAGCAAGATCAAGGCGTTGGGTTACCCAAGTTTTTCGGACGATGCTAATCAAATGTGGGAAACTATGGCGAAAACCATTCGAACGGTGGCAAAGGAGATGCTAGGGGTGTCGACAGGAAAGTCAAGGGAGTACAGAGAATCGTGGTGGTGGAACGAGAAGGTGCAAGAAAGGGTAAAGAACAAAAACAGGAGTTTCAAGGAGTTTATGGATTCTACTGAGGAGGAAGTTAGGACACAAAAGAAAGAGAGGTATAAAGAAGCAAAATGGGAGGCCAAGAAAGCAGTTGTTAAGGCAAAGAGGCATGCTTTCGAAGCCCTTTATCAAAAGCTTGATACTAAAGAGGGGGAGAAATATATTTTCAAGTTGGCTAAAGTCAGATCTAGGCAGCGTGAAGACCTAGGGGCAGTGAAGTATATCAAGGACGAGAGTTCTTATTAGACAAGATGACATCAAATTAAGATGGCATCAATATTTTTCCCAACTACTCAATATGACTAGGGGTCCTACAAAGGAAGCGAAAGCCGAAAGACTTCGGACACCCATAGAGCACAGGTTTATGGGTCAGATGACGATATAGCCAAGGCGGAAGTAAGAGAAGCTCTCAGTAAGATGGGGGTTCTAAGGCAGTTGGACCGGATAACATCCCGATTGAGGTGTGGAGGGGTTTAGGAGAGGACGGTATTCTATGGCTTACAAAACTCTTTAATGCTATCTTGAGATCTAGTAAGATGCCGGAAGAGTGGAGGATTAGCACAATTATCCCATTGTTCAAGAACAAGGGTGATGCACAAGAATGCGGGAACTATAGGGGAATCAAACTCCTCGGCCACACCATGAAATTGTGGGAAAGAGTGATTGAGAAACGAATTAGACGCGAGACGAAGATTATAGAGAACCAATTTGGTTTCATGCCTGGCAGATCTACCACCGAGGCGATCCATGTTTTGAGAAGACTGATGGAAAAGTATAGGGAGCGAAAGAAGGATTTGCATCTCGTGTTCATAGACCTGGAGAAAGCGTATGATAGTATACCGCGAAGCATAGTATGGGATAGCCTCAAGAATAGAGGTATTTCATCAAGGTACATTGAGGTTATACAGGACATGTATGACAGAGTCTCAACGAATATTTAGACACCGACGGGTTTAACAGAGACTTTCAGTATTAGAGTGGGATTACATCAGGGATCAGCACTTAGTCCTTTCATCTTTGCGGTCATTATGGATGAGATCTCAAAATCCATTTAGGAGATCGTACCATGGTGTATGCTCTTCGCCGACGACATCGTGTTGGCAGCAGAAACTAAGGAGGAGGCTAACAGTAAATTGGAAGAGTGGAGGGAAGTCGCTGTAACAGAGATGCGAATGCTGAGATGGATGAGTGGAAAGACTATGATGGACAAGATAAGGAATCAGGAGTTTAGGGAAAAGTTAGGGGTTGCACCTCTCTCGGCTAAGACGCGAGAGAATAGGTTGAGGTGGTTTGGGCATGTGCAGAGAAGCACCCATGACGCTCCAGTAAGAAGGATCGAGTGCATCATAGTGGAGGGAAAAAGAAACCGAGGAAGACCAAAGAGGACATAGGAAGAGCAGATTAAATATGACTTGCACGAACTTCACCTCTCTAAGGACCTGACCAGGGACAGGGCCAATTGGCGGCGCCTTATTCGTGTCCGAGATTCCTAGTCTTGTTTGTTGTTGGTCTTTGCCTTTTCGCTATCGCTCTTTACCACCTCTCTTTACCGTTTTGTTAACTGTACCGTTTTCTTTTTGTTATGTATGTCTCTTACTTTGCTGTCGGTTAATTGAACTCTATGCTTGGCTAACATGGGTGTAAGATGTAAGATGCAGGTTTTCGGTTTTCTTGCAGGTTTCCTCTCTTGAAGATCCTTCTTGAGCCGGGGGACTCTTTCGACCGCCCTCTCCTTATGGGTATGAGACGTCGTCTATCTTCCCTCCCCAGACCCTGAACATAGATTTGTCTATGTTCGGGATACACTGGGTATGATGATGATGATATTAGAAATTAATAAATTTGTGTAATTGTGAACATAATGAATGAAAAGTTGTCCATTAAAATTTGGTATGGGGGTAAATTCAAGGAAACTCGGGGTAGTATTAGTTATGTTGGAGGTTTTGGTAGAATAATGGAGGTAGATCCAAATGATTTGTCCATGGATTACTTGATGAGTTTAGCTAATAAGTGTAATGGAGATAGAGGGATACAAGGGCTTTTTTACTTGCTTCCAAGTTGTACATTAAAAGATGGTTTAAGGAAGATAAATGGGGAAAATGTTGTTGTAGAGTTAAATAATGCGTTAATGCAAATAAGGATCATGAATGTGTGTGCTTCATAAATATCCAACTCCAGCATTCCCTGTGATTTATCTTTTACCCATCATAATGATATTTTTTCAAAATCGAACTTCGCGATTATCCTTATGGGATAACTCTTTCGAAATTTTTTGTTAAATACTTATTAGTGTTACAAAGTAATAATGCGAAAATGAAAACTACAATACAATATGATCTATGTAGTATCCCATTTGTGTATGGCATCGAACTCCTTCCTTGTATGAACCACGAACCAAATGAAACACCGTAGAGAAGATTAGTTTGCAACGAAGGTGTCACCAGAAATCTTGATATAGAATGAAAGCGTCTACAAGCTTTCCTTTTGTGATATTTCCCCCCACAAAGGTACTTGGGTTATGAGACCGAAAATTCACAAAGAGATACAATCAATCACATCAACCGACTAGTACAAATCGATTGAACTAAACAACAATATGTTTTTGTAGAGAATGAAATCAGAAAAACTATAAAGAAGTTAATTACTCTCCTTTATGAATCAAGAGAAAAGAGAGAAAGATGACAGAAATTTAATTCAAGTAAGAAGTGATTGGTATCCATGCACTCACTCTTATTTATAGAGTTGAAGTGACATATGGATTCATCCAAACAACATCTAGTGGTTACCAGACATTAATGATGTTAAACATCCGTTCATAACAACACTTTATTCCATGGAACATAGCTTAGTTTCACGAAATGACACACTGTTTCAATGTGCTCGAACGAGCAGTTCACAAAACAACTTCTAGAAAGTTTCTGACTCGAAAAATCGAAAGTGCTCGAACGAGCACCCAAAGTGCTCGAACGAGCAAACACCAAAAATACAAAACAGAAGGTTCTGAAGCATTCTGATCAGCCTCGGAGGAAGTGCTCAAACGAGCACCATGTTGCTCGAACGAGCAGGCCATCCGAGCATGGTGTTTTTTGTTCGTTGTTACGTTCTTGCTTAGTCTATGCGTTTGTACATGGTCCTAAGCCTTGGATAATGTCCTACATGTTCTATATCTCAACAATTAGCCTATTTATTTTTTCAAAGCAGCATATTCGCGATTACCCATAAGGGTGTTCCAACCGAAATTTCGAACGAGTAGTCCCATAAGGGTAATGACGACGTTTGCTTTGAAAAAATATTCTGCATTAAGAATAAAGCCTTAAGTAAAAAACACTATTTTTCTGAATTCTGTGATTATGTTTTTCTGTAACAGATCAATTTAGTACAAAAATCCAGAATTTTTCTGCACAAGTTTGAGTACCTATGCTGCAAAAGTTTTGGTACAATAATAAGATACAAGTTTCAAAGTCAAAATCTTGTAATGCATGTATAAACGAAAGTAAAGTCTACTCTAAGCTAATTGGCGTCTTAGATGACAGATGTCGTTCATCCGCTTCATTTGATGATTGGCGCAAGCATGCGGGCCGAAATATGTAGAACGTATACTGCGTAATTTACCCAGGGTGCCTCACAAGTACCGTCAAAAACGTCTAGTAAAGTTAAGTTTGGGTGCACCAATGTCGATCACTTGTCACGTACTTCTCTTTTGGGGAGTAAATCGGTTTTCCAAAACCTTAACTTCAACCTCATACCTGCAGACATCGGAATGTTTATCTTAAGGAAAACGTCGGTGAAATGTAGACTTAACTGGTATGAAATCTAAACAAGTAATATCATATTGGACGTTGTGACGTACAAGAAACATTTGAAATGTTACGCGGGATGAAATGAAAGTTACCTCTTGAATTCCTGGAAAAGAATTTGAGCAACTCATCAATCATGATTACCTACAAAGAGTATCATGTTTTTCAGATATACTTAAACAGTAATGAGAGATTGTAGGCAGATTGCTGGAAGAAAAAGTTAAATTCAGAAGTAAAATGGGTAATACATCACTGCCAAGGCTCGAAAAATACATTCAAGTTATAGACACTTAATTATAATTGAATAAAACAGCTCAAAGGAGAATATCACAGCTCAAACGCAAACAGTGTTTCTGATTTGAAAACTTTTGGTAAGGCTGAGACTAGAGGTGTTCTTTCGGGTCATCAGGTTGATTTCGGGTTAGGTGCTTCGGGTTGGTTTGAAATCGGGTTTTGTGTCCATATCCTTTTTTACATAATTGTAAATCAATTTTGAAGTCGGATCAAAGGTCGGGTAAATTTCGGGTCATCGGTTTTGTTTTGAACACCTCTACCCGAGACAGGTAGCATTTGGGGAACAAAGACCGATTTCAATATCTCTCATATTTGGGAGGCACAGACACCGAGAAAGAGAAGACCTGGTATCTTCGGTTCAAGTTTACTCTTGATTTGAAAAAAATGTGAAATTCTCAAAATTTCAAGTATCACACAAAATTTAATCAGGGATCTTGTAAAGATTACTCTAGGAATAATGATGATACCAGTACCTAGCTTATTACAAAGCAATTTAGTATGCATCATTTAAGACTTCCAGAGAACAGAATTGATAAGCAAATTGGTAACAAGCTGATTCACTAACAAAGATTTTTTTTCAAAAAGAATGCGATACAGACCGGAAATGATAGATATAGAACAACTTTCCATTCAGTCCAAGACAGCGGTGTCACCTGAGAAAAGCAGCATTTAGTTACAAAAAGCAGCTTCAGAGAGTGAAAAGAAGCATACCTATTCATACAATAAAAATAGCAAATCATCAGAAAAAACTTACCGAGAAGAGAACCGACAGTGGCGGAATATACAAGATAAGTATGTGAAGAATCATGGTCAAAATGATCGAACCAACCAGCCATAAGTTACTCCAAGGAGGTATAGTGCTATAAACAACATTTAATAAAAACGATTAGATAACAGCTGAATAATGTTCTTGACATTTCCGTGGCAGGCTGAAAGCAGTTTATCATTATTATTTTTAAAAATGCGACAAAAGGTATTCTATCACAAAATTTCTAGCAAATATATATGATGGAAGGACTGTAAAATTGAATCAAATACTCACGCAAGAGATTGATTTTCACTGAGGTTATTTAATGCATTGAACATCTCTACCACAACAAGTACTGTCATTGAAACAGTAGATGGATGCCGATCATCAAATATGCTGCATGGGTAACTCGTCTGCCTCATGTGACAGGTGTCAAAGTTCATCTGGTACAGGCAGATAGTATATCAGGATCCCATAAGAATTTTCGACATATATTTAAGACGCAAGAATTACTTCATCCAAAACCAAGTTCACGCTTCATTTTGTGAGGTCAAAATTACGAACATTCATCATTGATCTTTGTTAAACATATAAAATGATAATACTATTGAAATTCTCCTGTTTTGTTATCTGATGCTAACAGCTGTATCACTTTACATATAGAAATAGTTCAAAAGCATAATGATCTAAGGTAGGTCTTTGAGACCATAAAAACTCAGGGGTGAATTTAAGTAAGTCCAGCAGAGTTGCCTCAATTGGCCATTTCTTTCATAGAGAATTCTAGAATGAAAATTCGTAATCCATTTAGGCCTAGATAAATTGAAGAAATGAGAATTAGGACAATATAAGTATTTACATACTTACCAATTCACTGTATGAAAGCCTAGGTCCAGTATCAGCATACAAAAACCACCATATAAATCCGGCAACAGTGGCAAGGCCGACATAAGCTGTGACAAAATAGGAAGAGAAGAAAAAGTAGATAGTTATCACTATTTCTAATAGGAACTATCCTTCTTAAAGATGTTTGCAAACCTCATCAAAAAACATCTTTGGAGGAACTTCCAAAAGGATGAAACAAGTCATAGGCTCCATGATTAATTCCATAAATACCACAAAGAAAGAAATTTATACATTTTTTTCAAGACACATAACAATTGATTGGAAATTTACATTAACATAAAGCTGCATTTGAATACACTTAGAAGTCCCAGTTCATATAGAAATAACAAGCTAATATTATCACATTAAAAAAATATTTGCAGCTAGAAAATGTGCTTGTAACATTCTAGTAGGTTTGGAAAAACTTGACCTGAACTTAACCCGATATAGGTTGGTTTGAGTTGAGACTTTTGACCTAATTAACTAAATGGATCAACCCCATTCGATCTGTTTATTAAATGAGTTAGGTTATGGTAAAATTTTTAACTTGAAACAAATTTGTTAACCCATTTAATTAAACGAGTAAACTTTGAGTAAGTTCAATCAATATAAGCTTAAAGTTAATGTTTTCCTATTTTTCATAATAAATGACTCATAAACTAAAAGCTAAAATTAACGCCTAAAAAAAAGATGTAGTCAATCTGTTAATGTTAAAGACCTTAAAATGAAAACAAAAAACTCAAATCGGGTTAAAGAAGTTGAAATCAGATTAGGTTGTGATTTTTAACCCAATGTCCCAATCAACTAAACATGTTAGGTTCGGGTCAAGGGGTTTTCGATCCATTTATATATGACCTTAACATGAACTGGAACCCGAATTGACTTGGCCTAAACCCTAGCCTCACACGGGTAGATAATGACTACAAATAAAGGCTATAGACAACCCTAGAAACTAACACAAGTCTTTCCTAATGAACTTTTACCTTACTTTTGAAGGCTATAGGAGGATGTAACTCATTCGAGGATTACTCCACATCAAGCACATTTAGTTGTAGAGTTTTAAGAAATGAACTTCTTTGAAAAGAAAATGCACTTAGTTTGTATGGTTAATAATACCATCAATTTTTTAAGCCTTTTCCTTTCAATCTCATCTCAACTTGAGGTATCAAAATTATGAAGAAATTTAATCTATTTTCCCGACTCCATCATTGAATTAGCAGTCGGGTAAGCAAGATGCCATGCAAAGATTCGACTTCAAAGAGGCATGACTTAATTTGACATATAGAGCAACAATACATAAACCAAAGCTAACTAAAGCATTGTAGATCTCAAATGATGAAAGAAAAGTTACCTCCGATGACAACATAACGAAAAAATAACCAGCCAGTAACAACAGCTTCTCCAACCTGCATGTTTGACAAAATAAAACACCAACCAATAGAGAGGGAAAAGCAACATTGTACAAATCATACAATTGGTTGTATTAGCTTAATAGTAT